>OU026147.1:6190019-6466710 GCA_907269125.1 Eristalis pertinax | reverse complement strand
ACTGTTGATTTTTTCAGGTGAAATTTTCGATGTCCTCGGATACGCTCCAGACTTACTGATCCGATTAATACACGTGGGATCACATAACCACAGGTGTAAATAAGTCCTAGATACGTCTAGTTTAGCCGCTGTGGCAGTTGAAAGATGAGCTCGAAAATGCCAAAAAATCCTTACTATACACTGTTGATTTTTTCAGGTGAAATTTTCGATGTCCTCGGATACGCTCCAGACTTACTGATCCGATTAATACACGTGGGATCACATAACCACAGGTGTAAATAAGTCCTAGATACGTCTAGTTTAGCCGCTGTGGCAGTTGAAAGATGAGCTCGAAAATGCCAAAAAATCCTTACTATACACTGTTGATTTTTTCAGGTGAAATTTTCGATGTCCTCGGATACGCTCCAGACTTACTGATCCGATTAATACACGTGGGATCACATAACCACAGGTGTAAATAAGTCCTAGATACGTCTAGTTTAGCCGCTGTGGCAGTTGAAAGATGAGCTCGAAAATGCCAAAAAATCCTTACTATACACTGTTGATTTTTTCAGGTGAAATTTTCGATGTCCTCGGATACGCTCCAGACTTACTGATTCGATTAATACACGTGGGATCACATAACCACAGGTGTAAATAAGTCCTAGATACGTCTAGTTTAGCCGCTGTGGCAGTTGAAAGATGAGCTCGAAAATGCCAAAAAATCCTTACTATACACTGTTGATTTTTTTCAGGTGAAATTTTCGATGTCCTCGGATACGCTCCAGACTTACTGGTCCGATTAATACACGTGGGATCACATAACCACAGGTGTAAATAAGTCCTAGATACGTCTAGTTTAGCCGCTGTGGCAGTTGAAAGATGAGCTCGAAAATGCCAAAAAATCCTTACTATACACTGTTGATTTTTTCAGGTGAAATTTTCGATGTCCTCGGATACGCTCCAGACTTACTGATCCGATTAATACACGTGGGATCACATAACCACAGGTGTAAATAAGTCCTAGATACGTCTAGTTTAGCCGCTGTGGCAGTTGAAAGATGAGCTCGAAAATGCCAAAAAATCCTTACTATACACTGTTGATTTTTTCAGGTGAAATTTTCGATGTCCTCGGATACGCTCCAGACTTACTGGTCCGATTAATACACGTGGGATCACATAACCACAGGTGTAAATAAGTCCTAGATACGTCTAGTTTAGCCGCTGTGGCAGTTGAAAGATGAGCTCGAAAATGCCAAAAAATCCTTACTATACACTGTTGATTTTTTCAGGTGAAATTTTCGATGTCCTCGGATACGCTCCAGACTTACTGATCCGATTAATACACGTGGGATCACATAACCACAGGTGTAAATAAGTCCTAGATACGTCTAGTTTAGCCGCTGTGGCAGTTGAAAGATGAGCTCGAAAATGCCAAAAAATCCTTACTATACACTGTTGATTTTTTCAGGTGAAATTTTCGATGTCCTCGGATACGCTCCAGACTTACTGATCCGATTAATACACGTGGGATCACATAACCACAGGTGTAAATAAGTCCTAGATACGTCTAGTTTAGCCGCTGTGGCAGTTGAAAGATGAGCTCGAAAATGCCAAAAAATCCTTACTATACACTGTTGATTTTTTCAGGTGAAATTTTCGATGTCCTCGGATACGCTCCAGACTTACTGATCCGATTAATACACGTGGGATCACATAACCACAGGTGTAAATAAGTCCTAGATACGTCTAGTTTAGCCGCTGTGGCAGTTGAAAGATGAGCTCGAAAATGCCAAAAAATCCTTACTATACACTGTTGATTTTTTCAGGTGAAATTTTCGATGTCCTCGGATACGCTCCAGACTTACTGATCCGATTAATACACGTGGGATCACATAACCACAGGTGTAAATAAGTCCTAGATACGTCTAGTTTAGCCGCTGTGGCAGTTGAAAGATGAGCTCGAAAATGCCAAAAAATCCTTACTATACACTGTTGATTTTTTCAGGTGAAATTTTCGATGTCCTCGGATACGCTCCAGACTTACTGATCCGATTAATACACGTGGGATCACATAACCACAGGTGTAAATAAGTCCTAGATACGTCTAGTTTAGCCGCTGTGGCAGTTGAAAGATGAGCTCGAAAATGCCAAAAAATCCTTACTATACACTGTTGATTTTTTCAGGTGAAATTTTCGATGTCCTCGGATACGCTCCAGACTTACTGATTCGATTAATACACGTGGGATCACATAACCACAGGTGTAAATAAGTCCTAGATACGTCTAGTTTAGCCGCTGTGGCAGTTGAAAGATGAGCTCGAAAATGCCAAAAAATCCTTACTATACACTGTTGATTTTTTCAGGTGAAATTTTCGATGTCCTCGGATACGCTCCAGACTTACTGATCCGATTAATACACGTGGGATCACATAACCACAGGTGTAAATAAGTCCTAGATACGTCTAGTTTAGCCGCTGTGGCAGTTGAAAGATGAGCTCGAAAATGCCAAAAAATCCTTACTATACACTGTTGATTTTTTCAGGTGAAATTTTCGATGTCCTCGGATACGCTCCAGACTTACTGATCCGATTAATACACGTGGGATCACATAACCACAGGTGTAAATAAGTCCTAGATACGTCTAGTTTAGCCGCTGTGGCAGTTGAAAGATGAGCTCGAAAATGCCAAAAAATCCTTACTATACACTGTTGATTTTTTCAGGTGAAATTTTCGATGTCCTCGGATACGCTCCAGACTTACTGATCCGATTAATACACGTGGGATCACATAACCACAGGTGTAAATAAGTCCTAGATACGTCTAGTTTAGCCGCTGTGGCAGTTGAAAGATGAGCTCGAAAATGCCAAAAAATCCTTACTATACACTGTTGATTTTTTCAGGTGAAATTTTCGATGTCCTCGGATACGCTCCAGACTTACTGATCCGATTAATACACGTGGGATCACATAACCACAGGTGTAAATAAGTCCTAGATACGTCTAGTTTAGCCGCTGTGGCAGTTGAAAGATGAGCTCGAAAATGCCAAAAAATCCTTACTATACACTGTTGATTTTTTCAGGTGAAATTTTCGATGTCCTCGGATACGCTCCAGACTTACTGATTCGATTAATACACGTGGGATCACATAACCACAGGTGTAAATAAGTCCTAGATACGTCTAGTTTAGCCGCTGTGGCAGTTGAAAGATGAGCTCGAAAATGCCAAAAAATCCTTACTATACACTGTTGATTTTTTCAGGTGAAATTTTCGATGTCCTCGGATACGCTCCAGACTTACTGGTCCGATTAATACACGTGGGATCACATAACCACAGGTGTAAATAAGTCCTAGATACGTCTAGTTTAGCCGCTGTGGCAGTTGAAAGATGAGCTCGAAAATGCCAAAAAATCCTTACTATACACTGTTGATTTTTTCAGGTGAAATTTTCGATGTCCTCGGATACGCTCCAGACTTACTGATCCGATTAATACACGTGGGATCACATAACCACAGGTGTAAATAAGTCCTAGATACGTCTAGTTTAGCCGCTGTGGCAGTTGAAAGATGAGCTCGAAAATGCCAAAAAATCCTTACTATACACTGTTGATTTTTTCAGGTGAAATTTTCGATGTCCTCGGATACGCTCCAGACTTACTGATCCGATTAATACACGTGGGATCACATAACCACAGGTGTAAATAAGTCCTAGATACGTCTAGTTTAGCCGCTGTGGCAGTTGAAAGATGAGCTCGAAAATGCCAAAAAATCCTTACTATACACTGTTGATTTTTTCAGGTGAAATTTTCGATGTCCTCGGATACGCTCCAGACTTACTGATCCGATTAATACACGTGGGATCACATAACCACAGGTGTAAATAAGTCCTAGATACGTCTAGTTTAGCCGCTGTGGCAGTTGAAAGATGAGCTCGAAAATGCCAAAAAATCCTTACTATACACTGTTGATTTTTTCAGGTGAAATTTTCGATGTCCTCGGATACGCTCCAGACTTACTGATCCGATTAATACACGTGGGATCACATAACCACAGGTGTAAATAAGTCCTAGATACGTCTAGTTTAGCCGCTGTGGCAGTTGAAAGATGAGCTCGAAAATGCCAAAAAATCCTTACTATACACTGTTGATTTTTTCAGGTGAAATTTTCGATGTCCTCGGATACGCTCCAGACTTACTGATCCGATTAATACACGTGGGATCACATAACCACAGGTGTAAATAAGTCCTAGATACGTCTAGTTTAGCCGCTGTGGCAGTTGAAAGATGAGCTCGAAAATGCCAAAAAATCCTTACTATACACTGTTGATTTTTTCAGGTGAAATTTTCGATGTCCTCGGATACGCTCCAGACTTACTGATTCGATTAATACACGTGGGATCACATAACCACAGGTGTAAATAAGTCCTAGATACGTCTAGTTTAGCCGCTGTGGCAGTTGAAAGATGAGCTCGAAAATGCCAAAAAATCCTTACTATACACTGTTGATTTTTTCAGGTGAAATTTTCGATGTCCTCGGATACGCTCCAGACTTACTGGTCCGATTAATACACGTGGGATCACATAACCACAGGTGTAAATAAGTCCTAGATACGTCTAGTTTAGCCGCTGTGGCAGTTGAAAGATGAGCTCGAAAATGCCAAAAAATCCTTACTATACACTGTTGATTTTTTCAGGTGAAATTTTCGATGTCCTCGGATACGCTCCAGACTTACTGATCCGATTAATACACGTGGGATCACATAACCACAGGTGTAAATAAGTCCTAGATACGTCTAGTTTAGCCGCTGTGGCAGTTGAAAGATGAGCTCGAAAATGCCAAAAAATCCTTACTATACACTGTTGATTTTTTCAGGTGAAATTTTCGATGTCCTCGGATACGCTCCAGACTTACTGGTCCGATTAATACACGTGGGATCACATAACCACAGGTGTAAATAAGTCCTAGATACGTCTAGTTTAGCCGCTGTGGCAGTTGAAAGATGAGCTCGAAAATGCCAAAAAATCCTTACTATACACTGTTGATTTTTTCAGGTGAAATTTTCGATGTCCTCGGATACGCTCCAGACTTACTGATCCGATTAATACACGTGGGATCACATAACCACAGGTGTAAATAAGTCCTAGATACGTCTAGTTTAGCCGCTGTGGCAGTTGAAAGATGAGCTCGAAAATGCCAAAAAATCCTTACTATACACTGTTGATTTTTTCAGGTGAAATTTTCGATGTCCTCGGATACGCTCCAGACTTACTGATCCGATTAATACACGTGGGATCACATAACCACAGGTGTAAATAAGTCCTAGATACGTCTAGTTTAGCCGCTGTGGCAGTTGAAAGATGAGCTCGAAAATGCCAAAAAATCCTTACTATACACTGTTGATTTTTTCAGGTGAAATTTTCGATGTCCTCGGATACGCTCCAGACTTACTGATCCGATTAATACACGTGGGATCACATAACCACAGGTGTAAATAAGTCCTAGATACGTCTAGTTTAGCCGCTGTGGCAGTTGAAAGATGAGCTCGAAAATGCCAAAAAATCCTTACTATACACTGTTGATTTTTTCAGGTGAAATTTTCGATGTCCTCGGATACGCTCCAGACTTACTGATCCGATTAATACACGTGGGATCACATAACCACAGGTGTAAATAAGTCCTAGATACGTCTAGTTTAGCCGCTGTGGCAGTTGAAAGATGAGCTCGAAAATGCCAAAAAATCCTTACTATACACTGTTGATTTTTTCAGGTGAAATTTTCGATGTCCTCGGATACGCTCCAGACTTACTGATCCGATTAATACACGTGGGATCACATAACCACAGGTGTAAATAAGTCCTAGATACGTCTAGTTTAGCCGCTGTGGCAGTTGAAAGATGAGCTCGAAAATGCCAAAAAATCCTTACTATACACTGTTGATTTTTTCAGGTGAAATTTTCGATGTCCTCGGATACGCTCCAGACTTACTGATCCGATTAATACACGTGGGATCACATAACCACAGGTGTAAATAAGTCCTAGATACGTCTAGTTTAGCCGCTGTGGCAGTTGAAAGATGAGCTCGAAAATGCCAAAAAATCCTTACTATACACTGTTGATTTTTTCAGGTGAAATTTTCGATGTCCTCGGATACGCTCCAGACTTACTGGTCCGATTAATACACGTGGGATCACATAACCACAGGTGTAAATAAGTCCTAGATACGTCTAGTTTAGCCGCTGTGGCAGTTGAAAGATGAGCTCGAAAATGCCAAAAAATCCTTACTATACACTGTTGATTTTTTCAGGTGAAATTTTCGATGTCCTCGGATACGCTCCAGACTTACTGATCCGATTAATACACGTGGGATCACATAACCACAGGTGTAAATAAGTCCTAGATACGTCTAGTTTAGCCGCTGTGGCAGTTGAAAGATGAGCTCGAAAATGCCAAAAAATCCTTACTATACACTGTTGATTTTTTCAGGTGAAATTTTCGATGTCCTCGGATACGCTCCAGACTTACTGATCCGATTAATACACGTGGGATCACATAACCACAGGTGTAAATAAGTCCTAGATACGTCTAGTTTAGCCGCTGTGGCAGTTGAAAGATGAGCTCGAAAATGCCAAAAAATCCTTACTATACACTGTTGATTTTTTCAGGTGAAATTTTCGATGTCCTCGGATACGCTCCAGACTTACTGATCCGATTAATACACGTGGGATCACATAACCACAGGTGTAAATAAGTCCTAGATACGTCTAGTTTAGCCGCTGTGGCAGTTGAAAGATGAGCTCGAAAATGCCAAAAAATCCTTACTATACACTGTTGATTTTTTCAGGTGAAATTTTTGATGTCCTCGGATACGCTCCAGACTTACTGATCCGATTAATACACGTGGGATCACATAACCACAGGTGTAAATAAGTCCTAGATACGTCTAGTTTAGCCGCTGTGGCAGTTGAAAGATGAGCTCGAAAATGCCAAAAAATCCTTACTATACACTGTTGATTTTTTCAGGTGAAATTTTCGATGTCCTCGGATACGCTCCAGACTTACTGATCCGATTAATACACGTGGGATCACATAACCACAGGTGTAAATAAGTCCTAGATACGTCTAGTTTAGCCGCTGTGGCAGTTGAAAGATGAGCTCGAAAATGCCAAAAAATCCTTACTATACACTGTTGATTTTTTCAGGTGAAATTTTCGATGTCCTCGGATACGCTCTAGACTTACTGATCCGATTAATACACGTGGGATCACATAACCACAGGTGTAAATAAGTCCTAGATACGTCTAGTTTAGCCGCTGTGGCAGTTGAAAGATGAGCTCGAAAATGCCAAAAAATCCTTACTATACACTGTTGATTTTTTCAGGTGAAATTTTCGATGTCCTCGGATACGCTCCAGACTTACTGATCCGATTAATACACGTGGGATCACATAACCACAGGTGTAAATAAGTCCTAGATACGTCTAGTTTAGCCGCTGTGGCAGTTGAAAGATGAGCTCGAAAATGCCAAAAAATCCTTACTATACACTGTTGATTTTTTCAGGTGAAATTTTCGATGTCCTCGGATACGCTCCAGACTTACTGATCCGATTAATACACGTGGGATCACATAACCACAGGTGTAAATAAGTCCTAGATACGTCTAGTTTAGCCGCTGTGGCAGTTGAAAGATGAGCTCGAAAATGCCAAAAAATCCTTACTGTTGATTTTTTCAGGTGAAATTTTCGATGTCCTCGGATACGCTCCAGACTTACTGATCCGATTAATACACGTGGGATCACATAACCACAGGTGTAAATAAGTCCTAGATACGTCTAGTTTAGCCGCTGTGGCAGTTGAAAGATGAGCTCGAAAATGCCAAAAAATCCTTACTATACACTGTTGATTTTTTCAGGTGAAATTTTCGATGTCCTCGGATACGCTCCAGACTTACTGATCCGATTAATACACGTGGGATCACATAACCACAGGTGTAAATAAGTCCTAGATACGTCTAGTTTAGCCGCTGTGGCAGTTGAAAGATGAGCTCGAAAATGCCAAAAAATCCTTACTATTCACTGTTGATTTTTTCAGGTGAAATTTTCGATGTCCTCGGATACGCTCCAGACTTACTGATCCGATTAATACACGTGGGATCACATAACCACAGGTGTAAATAAGTCCTAGATACGTCTAGTTTAGCCGCTGTGGCAGTTGAAAGATGAGCTCGAAAATGCCAAAAAATCCTTACTATACACTGTTGATTTTTTCAGGTGAAATTTTCGATGTCCTCGGATACGCTCCAGACTTACTGATTCGATTAATACACGTGGGATCACATAACCACAGGTGTAAATAAGTCCTAGATACGTCTAGTTTAGCCGCTGTGGCAGTTGAAAGATGAGCTCGAAAATGCCAAAAAATCCTTACTATACACTGTTGATTTTTTCAGGTGAAATTTTCGATGTCCTCGGATACGCTCCAGACTTACTGGTCCGATTAATACACGTGGGATCACATAACCACAGGTGTAAATAAGTCCTAGATACGTCTAGTTTAGCCGCTGTGGCAGTTGAAAGATGAGCTCGAAAATGCCAAAAAATCCTTACTATACACTGTTGATTTTTTCAGGTGAAATTTTCGATGTCCTCGGATACGCTCCAGACTTACTGATCCGATTAATACACGTGGGATCACATAACCACAGGTGTAAATAAGTCCTAGATACGTCTAGTTTAGCCGCTGTGGCAGTTGAAAGATGAGCTCGAAAATGCCAAAAAATCCTTACTATACACTGTTGATTTTTTCAGGTGAAATTTTCGATGTCCTCGGATACGCTCCAGACTTACTGGTCCGATTAATACACGTGGGATCACATAACCACAGGTGTAAATAAGTCCTAGATACGTCTAGTTTAGCCGCTGTGGCAGTTGAAAGATGAGCTCGAAAATGCCAAAAAATCCTTACTATACACTGTTGATTTTTTCAGGTGAAATTTTCGATGTCCTCGGATACGCTCCAGACTTACTGATCCGATTAATACACGTGGGATCACATAACCACAGGTGTAAATAAGTCCTAGATACGTCTAGTTTAGCCGCTGTGGCAGTTGAAAGATGAGCTCGAAAATGCCAAAAAATCCTTACTATACACTGTTGATTTTTTCAGGTGAAATTTTCGATGTCCTCGGATACGCTCCAGACTTACTGATTCGATTAATACACGTGGGATCACATAACCACAGGTGTAAATAAGTCCTAGATACGTCTAGTTTAGCCGCTGTGGCAGTTGAAAGATGAGCTCGAAAATGCCAAAAAATCCTTACTATACACTGTTGATTTTTTCAGGTGAAATTTTCGATGTCCTCGGATACGCTCCAGACTTACTGGTCCGATTAATACACGTGGGATCACATAACCACAGGTGTAAATAAGTCCTAGATACGTCTAGTTTAGCCGCTGTGGCAGTTGAAAGATGAGCTCGAAAATGCCAAAAAATCCTTACTATACACTGTTGATTTTTTCAGGTGAAATTTTCGATGTCCTCGGATACGCTCCAGACTTACTGATCCGATTAATACACGTGGGATCACATAACCACAGGTGTAAATAAGTCCTAGATACGTCTAGTTTAGCCGCTGTGGCAGTTGAAAGATGAGCTCGAAAATGCCAAAAAATCCTTACTATACACTGTTGATTTTTTCAGGTGAAATTTTCGATGTCCTCGCATACGCTCCAGACTTACTGATCCGATTAATACACGTGGGATCACATAACCACAGGTGTAAATAAGTCCTAGATACGTCTAGTTTAGCCGCTGTGGCAGTTGAAAGATGAGCTCGAAAATGCCAAAAAAAATCCTTACTATACACTGTTGATTTTTTCAGGTGAAATTTTCGATGTCCTCGGATACGCTCCAGACTTACTGATTCGATTAATACACGTGGGATCACATAACCACAGGTGTAAATAAGTCCTAGATACGTCTAGTTTAGCCGCTGTGGCAGTTGAAAGATGAGCTCGAAAATGCCAAAAAATCCTTACTATACACTGTTGATTTTTTCAGGTGAAATTTTCGATGTCCTCGCATACGCTCCAGACTTACTGATCCGATTAATACACGTGGGATCACATAACCACAGGTGTAAATAAGTCCTAGATACGTCTAGTTTAGCCGCTGTGGCAGTTGAAAGATGAGCTCGAAAATGCCAAAAAATCCTTACTATACACTGTTGATTTTTTCAGGTGAAATTTTCGATGTCCTCGGATACGCTCCAGACTTACTGATTCGATTAATACACGTGGGATCACATAACCACAGGTGTAAATAAGTCCTAGATACGTCTAGTTTAGCCGCTGTGGCAGTTGAAAGATGAGCTCGAAAATGCCAAAAAATCCTTACTATACACTGTTGATTTTTTCAGGTGAAATTTTCGATGTCCTCGGATACGCTCCAGACTTACTGGTCCGATTAATACACGTGGGATCACATAACCACAGGTGTAAATAAGTCCTAGATACGTCTAGTTTAGCCGCTGTGGCAGTTGAAAGATGAGCTCGAAAATGCCAAAAAATCCTTACTATACACTGTTGATTTTTTCAGGTGAAATTTTCGATGTCCTCGGATACGCTCCAGACTTACTGATCCGATTAATACACGTGGGATCACATAACCACAGGTGTAAATAAGTCCTAGATACGTCTAGTTTAGCCGCTGTGGCAGTTGAAAGATGAGCTCGAAAATGCCAAAAAATCCTTACTATACACTGTTGATTTTTTCAGGTGAAATTTTCGATGTCCTCGGATACGCTCCAGACTTACTGGTCCGATTAATACACGTGGGATCACATAACCACAGGTGTAAATAAGTCCTAGATACGTCTAGTTTAGCCGCTGTGGCAGTTGAAAGATGAGCTCGAAAATGCCAAAAAATCCTTACTATACACTGTTGATTTTTTCAGGTGAAATTTTCGATGTCCTCGGATACGCTCCAGACTTACTGGTCCGATTAATACCCGTGGGATCACATAACCACAGGTGTAAATAAGTCCTAGATACGTCTAGTTTAGCCGCTGTGGCAGTTGAAAGATGAGCTCGAAAATGCCAAAAAAATCCTTACTATACACTGTTGTTTTTTTCAGGTGAAATTTTCGATGTCCTCGCATACGCTCCAGACTTACTGATCCGATTAATACACGTGGGATCACATAACCACAGGTGTAAATAAGTCCTAGATACGTCTAGTTTAGCCGCTGTGGCAGTTGAAAGATGAGCTCGAAAATGCCAAAAAATCCTTACTATACACTGTTGATTTTTTCAGGTGAAATTTTCGATGTCCTCGGATACGCTCCAGACTTACTGATCCGATTAATACACGTGGGATCACATAACCACAGGTGTAAATAAGTCCTAGATACGTCTAGTTTAGCCGCTGTGGCAGTTGAAAGATGAGCTCGAAAATGCCAAAAAATCCTTACTATACACTGTTGATTTTTTCAGGTGAAATTTTCGATGTCCTCGGATACGCTCCAGACTTACTGATTCGATTAATACACGTGGGATCACATAACCACAGGTGTAAATAAGTCCTAGATACGTCTAGTTTAGCCGCTGTGGCAGTTGAAAGATGAGCTCGAAAATGCCAAAAAATCCTTACTATACACTGTTGATTTTTTCAGGTGAAATTTTCGATGTCCTCGGATACGCTCCAGACTTACTGGTCCGATTAATACACGTGGGATCACACAACCACAGGTGTAAATAAGTCCTAGATACGTCTAGTTTAGCCGCTGTGGCAGTTGAAAGATGAGCTCGAAAATGCCAAAAAATCCTTACTATACACTGTTGATTTTTTCAGGTGAAATTTTCGATGTCCTCGGATACGCTCCAGACTTACTGATCCGATTAATACACGTGGGATCACATAACCACAGGTGTAAATAAGTCCTAGATACGTCTAGTTTAGCCGCTGTGGCAGTTGAAAGATGAGCTCGAAAATGCCAAAAAATCCTTACTATACACTGTTGATTTTTTCAGGTGAAATTTTCGATGTCCTCGGATACGCTCCAGACTTACTGATCCGATTAATACACGTGGGATCACATAACCACAGGTGTAAATAAGTCCTAGATACGTCTAGTTTAGCCGCTGTGGCAGTTGAAAGATGAGCTCGAAAATGCCAAAAAATCCTTACTATACACTGTTGATTTTTTCAGGTGAAATTTTCGATGTCCTCGCATACGCTCCAGACTTACTGATCCGATTAATACACGTGGGATCACATAACCACAGGTGTAAATAAGTCCTAGATACGTCTAGTTTAGCCGCTGTGGCAGTTGAAAGATGAGCTCGAAAATGCCAAAAAATCCTTACTATACACTGTTGATTTTTTCAGGTGAAATTTTCGATGTCCTCGGATACGCTCCAGACTTACTGATCCGATTAATACACGTGGGATCACATAACCACAGGTGTAAATAAGTCCTAGATACGTCTAGTTTAGCCGCTGTGGCAGTTGAAAGATGAGCTCGAAAATGCCAAAAAATCCTTACTATACACTGTTGATTTTTTCAGGTGAAATTTTCGATGTCCTCGGATACGCTCCAGACTTACTGATTCGATTAATACACGTGGGATCACATAACCACAGGTGTAAATAAGTCCTAGATACGTCTAGTTTAGCCGCTGTGGCAGTTGAAAGATGAGCTCGAAAATGCCAAAAAATCCTTACTATACACTGTTGATTTTTTCAGGTGAAATTTTCGATGTCCTCGGATACGCTCCAGACTTACTGGTCCGATTAATACACGTGGGATCACATAACCACAGGTGTAAATAAGTCCTAGATACGTCTAGTTTAGCCGCTGTGGCAGTTGAAAGATGAGCTCGAAAATGCCAAAAAATCCTTACTATACACTGTTGATTTTTTCAGGTGAAATTTTCGATGTCCTCGGATACGCTCCAGACTTACTGATCCGATTAATACACGTGGGATCACATAACCACAGGTGTAAATAAGTCCTAGATACGTCTAGTTTAGCCGCTGTGGCAGTTGAAAGATGAGCTCGAAAATGCCAAAAAATCCTTACTATACACTGTTGATTTTTTCAGGTGAAATTTTCGATGTCCTCGGATACGCTCCAGACTTACTGGTCCGATTAATACACGTGGGATCACATAACCACAGGTGTAAATAAGTCCTAGATACGTCTAGTTTAGCCGCTGTGGCAGTTGAAAGATGAGCTCGAAAATGCCAAAAAATCCTTACTATACACTGTTGATTTTTTCAGGTGAAATTTTCGATGTCCTCGGATACGCTCCAGACTTACTGATCCGATTAATACACGTGGGATCACATAACCACAGGTGTAAATAAGTCCTAGATACGTCTAGTTTAGCCGCTGTGGCAGTTGAAAGATGAGCTCGAAAATGCCAAAAAATCCTTACTATACACTGTTGATTTTTTCAGGTGAAATTTTCGATGTCCTCGGATACGCTCCAGACTTACTGGTCCGATTAATACCCGTGGGATCACATAACCACAGGTGTAAATAAGTCCTAGATACGTCTAGTTTAGCCGCTGTGGCAGTTGAAAGATGAGCTCGAAAATGCCAAAAAAATCCTTACTATACACTGTTGATTTTTTCAGGTGAAATTTTCGATGTCCTCGCATACGCTCCAGACTTACTGATCCGATTAATACACGTGGGATCACATAACCACAGGTGTAAATAAGTCCTAGATACGTCTAGTTTAGCCGCTGTGGCAGTTGAAAGATGAGCTCGAAAATGCCAAAAAATCCTTACTATACACTGTTGATTTTTTCAGGTGAAATTTTCGATGTCCTCGGATACGCTCCAGACTTACTGATCCGATTAATACACGTGGGATCACATAACCACAGGTGTAAATAAGTCCTAGATACGTCTAGTTTAGCCGCTGTGGCAGTTGAAAGATGAGCTCGAAAATGCCAAAAAATCCTTACTATACACTGTTGATTTTTTCAGGTGAAATTTTCGATGTCCTCGGATACGCTCCAGACTTACTGGTCCGATTAATACACGTGGGATCACACAACCACAGGTGTAAATAAGTCCTAGATACGTCTAGTTTAGCCGCTGTGGCAGTTGAAAGATGAGCTCGAAAATGCCAAAAAATCCTTACTATACACTGTTGATTTTTTCAGGTGAAATTTTCGATGTCCTCGGATACGCTCCAGACTTACTGATCCGATTAATACACATGGGATCACATAACCACAGGTGTAAATAAGTCCTAGATACGTCTAGTTTAGCCGCTGTGGCAGTTGAAAGATGAGGTCGAAAATGCCAAAAAATCCTTACTATACACTGTTGATTTTTTCAGGTGAAATTTTCGATGTCCTCGGATACGCTCCAGACTTACTGATCCGATTAATACACGTGGGATCACATAACCACAGGTGTAAATAAGTCCTAGATACGTCTAGTTTAGCCGCTGTGGCAGTTGAAAGATGAGCTCGAAAATGCCAAAAAATCCTTACTATACACTGTTGATTTTTTCAGGTGAAATTTTCGATGTCCTCGGATACGCTACAGACTTACTGATTCGATTAATACACGTGGGATCACATAACCACAGGTGTAAATAAGTCCTAGATACGTCTAGTTTAGCCGCTGTGGCAGTTGAAAGATGAGCTCGAAAATGCCAAAAAATCCGCACTATACACTGTTGATTTTTTCAGGTGAAATTTTCGATGTCCTCGGATACGCTCCAGACTTACTGATTCGATTAATACACGTGGGATCACATAACCACAGGTGTAAATAAGTCCTAGATACGTCTAGTTTAGCCGCTGTGGCAGTTGAAAGATGAGCTCGAAAATGCCAAAAAATCCTTACTATACACTGTTGATTTTTTCAGGTGAAATTTTCGATGTCCTCGGATACGCTACAGACTTACTGGTCCGATTAATACACGTGGGATCACATAACCACAGGTGTAAATAAGTCCTAGATACGTCTAGTTTAGCCGCTGTGGCAGTTGAAAGATGAGCTCGAAAATGCCAAAAAATCCTTACTATACACTGTTGATTTTTTCAGGTGAAATTTTCGATGTCCTCGGATACGCTCCAGACTTACTGATCCGATTAATACACGTGGGATCACATAACCACAGGTGTAAATAAGTCCTAGATACGTCTAGTTTAGCCGCTGTGGCAGTTGAAAGATGAGCTCGAAAATGCCAAAAAATCCTTACTATACACTGTTGATTTTTTCAGGTGAAATTTTCGATGTCCTCGGATACGCTCCAGACTTACTGATCCGATTAATACACGTGGGATCACATAACCACAGGTGTAAATAAGTCCTAGATACGTCTAGTTTAGCCGCTGTGGCAGTTGAAAGATGAGCTCGAAAATGCCAAAAAATCCTTACTATACACTGTTGATTTTTTCAGGTGAAATTTTCGATGTCCTCGGATACGCTCCAGACTTACTGATTCGATTAATACACGTGGGATCACATAACCACAGGTGTAAATAAGTCCTAGATACGTCTAGTTTAGCCGCTGTGGCAGTTGAAAGATGAGCTCGAAAATGCCAAAAAATCCTTACTATACACTGTTGATTTTTTCAGGTGAAATTTTCGATGTCCTCGGATACGCTCCAGACTTACTGGTCCGATTAATACACGTGGGATCACATAACCACAGGTGTAAATAAGTCCTAGATACGTCTAGTTTAGCCGCTGTGGCAGTTGAAAGATGAGCTCGAAAATGCCAAAGAATCCTTACTATACACTGTTGATTTTTTCAGGTGAAATTTTCGATGTCCTCGGATACGCTCCAGACTTACTGATTCGATTAATACACGTGGGATCACATAACCACAGGTGTAAATAAGTCCTAGATACGTCTAGTTTAGCCGCTGTGGCAGTTGAAAGATGAGCTCGAAAATGCCAAAAAATCCTTACTATACACTGTTGATTTTTTCAGGTGAAATTTTCGATGTCCTCGGATACGCTCCAGACTTACTGGTCCGATTAATACACGTGGGATCACACAACCACAGGTGTAAATAAGTCCTAGATACGTCTAGTTTAGCCGCTGTGGCAGTTGAAAGATGAGCTCGAAAATGCCAAAAAATCCTTACTATACACTGTTGATTTTTTCAGGTGACATTTTCGATGTCCTCGGATACGCTCCAGACTTACTGATCCGATTAATACACGTGGGATCACATAACCACAGGTGTAAATAAGTCCTAGATACGTCTAGTTTAGCCGCTGTGGCAGTTGAAAGATGAGCTCGAAAATGCCAAAAAATCCTTACTATACACTGTTGATTTTTTCAGGTGAAATTTTCGATGTCCTCGGATACGCTCCAGACTTACTGATCCGATTAATACACGTGGGATCACATAACCACAGGTGTAAATAAGTCCTAGATACGTCTAGTTTAGCCGCTGTGGCAGTTGAAAGATGAGCTCGAAAATGCCAAAAAATCCTTACTATACACTGTTGATTTTTTCAGGTGAAATTTTCGATGTCCTCGGATACGCTCCAGACTTACTGATCCGATTAATACACGTGGGATCACATAACCACAGGTGTAAATAAGTCCTAGATACGTCTAGTTTAGCCGCTGTGGCAGTTGAAAGATGAGCTCGAAAATGCCAAAAAATCCTTACTATACACTGTTGATTTTTTCAGGTGAAATTTTCGATGTCCTCGGATACGCTACAGACTTACTGATTCGATTAATACACGTGGGATCACATAACCACAGGTGTAAATAAGTCCTAGATACGTCTAGTTTAGCCGCTGTGGCAGTTGAAAGATGAGCTCGAAAATGCCAAAAAATCCTTACTATACACTGTTGATTTTTTCAGGTGAAATTTTCGATGTCCTCGGATACGCTCCAGACTTACTGATCCGATTAATACACGTGGGATCACATAACCACAGGTGTAAATAAGTCCTAGATACGTCTAGTTTAGCCGCTGTGGCAGTTGAAAGATGAGCTCGAAAATGCCAAAAAATCCTTACTATACACTGTTGATTTTTTCAGGTGAAATTTTCGATGTCCTCGGATACGCTCCAGACTTACTGATTCGATTAATACACGTGGGATCACATAACCACAGGTGTAAATAAGTCCTAGATACGTCTAGTTTAGCCGCTGTGGCAGTTGAAAGATGAGCTCGAAAATGCCAAAAAATCCTTACTATACACTGTTGATTTTTTCAGGTGAAATTTTCGATGTCCTCGGATACGCTCCAGACTTACTGATTCGATTAATACACGTGGGATCACATAACCACAGGTGTAAATAAGTCCTAGATACGTCTAGTTTAGCCGCTGTGGCAGTTGAAAGATGAGCTCGAAAATGCCAAAAAATCCTTACTATACACTGTTGATTTTTTCAGGTGAAATTTTCGATGTCCTCGGATACGCTCCAGACTTACTGGTCCGATTAATACACGTGGGATCACATAACCACAGGTGTAAATAAGTCCTAGATACGTCTAGTTTAGCCGCTGTGGCAGTTGAAAGATGAGCTCGAAAATGCCAAAAAATCCTTACTATACACTGTTTATTTTTTCAGGTGAAATTTTCGATGTCCTCGGATACGCTCCAGACTTACTGATTCGATTAATACACGTGGGATCACATAACCACAGGTGTAAATAAGTCCTAGATACGTCTAGTTTAGCCGCTGTGGCAGTTGAAAGATGAGCTCGAAAATGCCAAAAAATCCTTACTATACACTGTTGATTTTTTCAGGTGAAATTTTCGATGTCCTCGGATACGCTCCAGACTTACTGATCCGATTAATACACGTGGGATCACATAACCACAGGTGTAAATAAGTCCTAGATACGTCTAGTTTAGCCGCTGTGGCAGTTGAAAGATGAGCTCGAAAATGCCAAAAAATCCTTACTATACACTGTTGATTTTTTCAGGTGAAATTTTCGATGTCCTCGGATACGCTCCAGACTTACTGATCCGATTAATACACGTGGGATCACATAACCACAGGTGTAAATAAGTCCTAGATACGTCTAGTTTAGCCGCTGTGGCAGTTGAAAGATGAGCTCGAAAATGCCAAAAAATCCTTACTATACACTGTTGATTTTTTCAGGTGAAATTTTCGATGTCCTCGGATACGCTACAGACTTACTGATTCGATTAATACACGTGGGATCACATAACCACAGGTGTAAATAAGTCCTAGATACGTCTAGTTTAGCCGCTGTGGCAGTTGAAAGATGAGCTCGAAAATGCCAAAAAATCCTTACTATACACTGTTGATTTTTTCAGATGAAATTTTCGATGTCCTCGGATACGCTCCAGACTTACTGGTCCGATTAATACACGTGGGATCACATAACCACAGGTGTAAATAAGTCCTAGATACGTCTAGTTTAGCCGCTGTGGCAGTTGAAAGATGAGCTCGAAAATGCCAAAAAATCCTTACTATACACTGTTGATTTTTTCAGGTGAAATTTTCGATGTCCTCGGATACGCTCCAGACTTACTGATTCGATTAATACACGTGGGATCACATAACCACAGGTGTAAATAAGTCCTAGATACGTCTAGTTTAGCCGCTGTGGCAGTTGAAAGATGAGCTCGAAAATGCCAAAAAATCCTTACTATACACTGTTGATTTTTTCAGGTGAAATTTTCGATGTCCTCGGATACGCTACAGACTTACTGATTCGATTAATACACGTGGGATCACATAACCACAGGTGTAAATAAGTCCTAGATACGTCTAGTTTAGCCGCTGTGGCAGTTGAAAGATGAGCTCGAAAATGCCAAAAAATCCTTACTATACACTGTTGATTTTTTCAGGTGAAATTTTCGATGTCCTCGGATACGCTCCAGACTTACTGATTCGATTAATACACGTGGGATCACATAACCACAGGTGTAAATAAGTCCTAGATACGTCTAGTTTAGCCGCTGTGGCAGTTGAAAGATGAGCTCGAAAATGCCAAAAAATCCTTACTATACACTGTTGATTTTTTCAGGTGAAATTTTCGATGTCCTCGGATACGCTCCAGACTTACTGATCCGATTAATACACGTGGGATCACATAACCACAGGTGTAAATAAGTCCTAGATACGTCTAGTTTAGCCGCTGTGGCAGTTGAAAGATGAGCTCGAAAATGCCAAAAAATCCTTACTATACACTGTTTATTTTTTCAGGTGAAATTTTCGATGTCCTCGGATACGCTCCAGACTTACTGATTCGATTAATACACGTGGGATCACATAACCACAGGTGTAAATAAGTCCTAGATACGTCTAGTTTAGCCGCTGTGGCAGTTGAAAGATGAGCTCGAAAATGCCAAAAAATCCTTACTATACACTGTTTATTTTTTCAGGTGAAATTTTCGATGTCCTCGGATACGCTCCAGACTTACTGATTCGATTAATACACGTGGGATCACATAACCACAGGTGTAAATAAGTCCTAGATACGTCTAGTTTAGCCGCTGTGGCAGTTGAAAGATGAGCTCGAAAATGCCAAAAAATCCTTACTATACACTGTTGATTTTTTCAGGTGAAATTTTCGATGTCCTCGGATACGCTCCAGACTTACTGATCCGATTAATACACGTGGGATCACATAACCACAGGTGTAAATAAGTCCTAGATACGTCTAGTTTAGCCGCTGTGGCAGTTGAAAGATGAGCTCGAAAATGCCAAAAAATCCTTACTATACACTGTTGATTTTTTCAGGTGAAATTTTCGATGTCCTCGGATACGCTCCAGACTTACTGATCCGATTAATACACGTGGGATCACATAACCACAGGTGTAA
The DNA here is from genome assembly GCA_907269125.1 of Eristalis pertinax. NCBI lineage: Eukaryota > Metazoa > Arthropoda > Insecta > Diptera > Syrphidae > Eristalis > Eristalis pertinax. Next base: position 6,446,923 of record OU026147.1, on the reverse strand, counting down.
ATAAGTCCTAGATACGTCTAGTTTAGCCGCTGTGGCAGTTGAAAGATGAGCTCGAAAATGCCAAAAAATCCTTACTATACACTGTTGATTTTTTCAGGTGAAATTTTCGATGTCCTCGGATACGCTCCAGACTTACTGATTCGATTAATACACGTGGGATCACATAACCACAGGTGTAAATAAGTCCTAGATACGTCTAGTTTAGCCGCTGTGGCAGTTGAAAGATGAGCTCGAAAATGCCAAAAAATCCTTACTATACACTGTTGATTTTTTCAGGTGAAATTTTCGATGTCCTCGGATACGCTCCAGACTTACTGGTCCGATTAATACACGTGGGATCACATAACCACAGGTGTAAATAAGTCCTAGATACGTCTAGTTTAGCCGCTGTGGCAGTTGAAAGATGAGCTCGAAAATGCCAAAAAATCCTTACTATACACTGTTGATTTTTTCAGGTGAAATTTTCGATGTCCTCGGATACGCTCCAGACTTACTGATCCGATTAATACACGTGGGATCACATAACCACAGGTGTAAATAAGTCCTAGATACGTCTAGTTTAGCCGCTGTGGCAGTTGAAAGATGAGCTCGAAAATGCCAAAAAATCCTTACTATACACTGTTGATTTTTTCAGGTGAAATTTTCGATGTCCTCGGATACGCTCCAGACTTACTGATCCGATTAATACACGTGGGATCACATAACCACAGGTGTAAATAAGTCCTAGATACGTCTAGTTTAGCCGCTGTGGCAGTTGAAAGATGAGCTCGAAAATGCCAAAAAATCCTTACTATACACTGTTGATTTTTTCAGGTGAAATTTTCGATGTCCTCGGATACGCTCCAGACTTACTGATTCGATTAATACACGTGGGATCACATAACCACAGGTGTAAATAAGTCCTAGATACGTCTAGTTTAGCCGCTGTGGCAGTTGAAAGATGAGCTCGAAAATGCCAAAAAATCCTTACTATACACTGTTGATTTTTTCAGGTGAAATTTTCGATGTCCTCGGATACGCTCCAGACTTACTGATCCGATTAATACACGTGGGATCACATAACCACAGGTGTAAATAAGTCCTAGATACGTCTAGTTTAGCCGCTGTGGCAGTTGAAAGATGAGCTCGAAAATGCCAAAAAATCCTTACTATACACTGTTGATTTTTTCAGGTGAAATTTTCGATGTCCTCGGATACGCTCCAGACTTACTGATCCGATTAATACACGTGGGATCACATAACCACAGGTGTAAATAAGTCCTAGATACGTCTAGTTTAGCCGCTGTGGCAGTTGAAAGATGAGCTCGAAAATGCCAAAAAATCCTTACTATACACTGTTGATTTTTTCAGGTGAAATTTTCGATGTCCTCGGATACGCTCCAGACTTACTGATCCGATTAATACACGTGGGATCACATAACCACAGGTGTAAATAAGTCCTAGATACGTCTAGTTTAGCCGCTGTGGCAGTTGAAAGATGAGCTCGAAAATGCCAAAAAATCCTTACTATACACTGTTGATTTTTTCAGGTGAAATTTTCGATGTCCTCGGATACGCTCCAGACTTACTGATTCGATTAATACACGTGGGATCACATAACCACAGGTGTAAATAAGTCCTAGATACGTCTAGTTTAGCCGCTGTGGCAGTTGAAAGATGAGCTCGAAAATGCCAAAAAATCCTTACTATACACTGTTGATTTTTTCAGGTGAAATTTTCGATGTCCTCGGATACGCTCCAGACTTACTGATTCGATTAATACACGTGGGATCACATAACCACAGGTGTAAATAAGTCCTAGATACGTCTAGTTTAGCCGCTGTGGCAGTTGAAAGATGAGCTCGAAAATGCCAAAAAATCCTTACTATACACTGTTGATTTTTTCAGGTGAAATTTTCGATGTCCTCGGATACGCTCCAGACTTACTGATCCGATTAATACACGTGGGATCACATAACCACAGGTGTAAATAAGTCCTAGATACGTCTAGTTTAGCCGCTGTGGCAGTTGAAAGATGAGCTCGAAAATGCCAAAAAATCCTTACTATACACTGTTGATTTTTTCAGGTGAAATTTTCGATGTCCTCGGATACGCTACAGACTTACTGATTCGATTAATACACGTGGGATCACATAACCACAGGTGTAAATAAGTCCTAGATACGTCTAGTTTAGCCGCTGTGGCAGTTGAAAGATGAGCTCGAAAATGCCAAAAAATCCTTACTATACACTGTTGATTTTTTCAGGTGAAATTTTCGATGTCCTCGGATACGCTCCAGACTTACTGATTCGATTAATACACGTGGGATCACATAACCACAGGTGTAAATAAGTCCTAGATACGTCTAGTTTAGCCGCTGTGGCAGTTGAAAGATGAGCTCGAAAATGCCAAAAAATCCTTCCTATACACTGTTGATTTTTTCAGGTGAAATTTTCGATGTCCTCGGATACGCTCCAGACTTACTGGTCCGATTAATACACGTGGGATCACATAACCACAGGTGTAAATAAGTCCTAGATACGTCTAGTTTAGCCGCTGTGGCAGTTGAAAGATGAGCTCGAAAATGCCAAAAAATCCTTACTATACACTGTTGATTTTTTCAGGTGAAATTTTCGATGTCCTCGGATACGCTCCAGACTTACTGATTCGATTAATACACGTGGGATCACATAACCACAGGTGTAAATAAGTCCTAGATACGTCTAGTTTAGCCGCTGTGGCAGTTGAAAGATGAGCTCGAAAATGCCCAAAAAAATCCTTACTATACACTGTTGATTTTTTCAGGTGAAATTTTCGATGTCCTCGGATACGCTCCAGACTTACTGGTCCGATTAATACACGTGGGATCACATAACCACAGGTGTAAATAAGTCCTAGATACGTCTAGTTTAGCCGCTGTGGCAGTTGAAAGATGAGCTCGAAAATGCCAAAAATCCTTACTATACACTGTTGATTTTTTCAGGTGAAATTTTCGATGTCCTCGGATACGCTCCAGACTTACTGATTCGATTAATACACGTGGGATCACATAACCACAGGTGTAAATAAGTCCTAGATACGTCTAGTTTAGCCGCTGTGGCAGTTGAAAGATGAGCTCGAAAATGCCAAAAAATCCTTACTATACACTGTTGATTTTTTCAGGTGAAATTTTCGATGTCCTCGGATACGCTCCAGACTTACTGATCCGATTAATACACGTGGGATCACATAACCACAGGTGTAAATAAGTCCTAGATACGTCTAGTTTAGCCGCTGTGGCAGTTGAAAGATGAGCTCGAAAATGCCAAAAAATCCTTACTATACACTGTTGATTTTTTCAGGTGAAATTTTCGATGTCCTCGGATACGCTCCAGACTTACTGATTCGATTAATACACGTGGGATCACATAACCACAGGTGTAAATAAGTCCTAGATACGTCTAGTTTAGCCGCTGTGGCAGTTGAAAGATGAGCTCGAAAATGCCAAAAAATCCTTACTATACACTGTTGATTTTTTCAGGTGAAATTTTCGATGTCCCTCGGATACGCTCCAGAGTTACTGGTCCGATTAATACACGTGGGATCACATAACCACAGGGTGTAAATAAGTCCTAGATACGTCTAGTTTAGCCGCTGTGGCAGTTGAAAGATGAGCTCGAAAATGCCAAAAAATCCTTACTATACACTGTTGATTTTTTCAGGTGAAATTTTCGATGTCCTCGGATACGCTCCAGACTTACTGATTCGATTAATACACGTGGGATCACATAACCACAGGTGTAAATAAGTCCTAGATACGTCTAGTTTAGCCGCTGTGGCAGTTGAAAGATGAGCTCGAAAATGCCAAAAAATCCTTACTATACACTGTTGATTTTTTCAGGTGAAATTTTCGATGTCCTCGGATACGCTCCAGACTTACTGATCCGATTAATACACGTGGGATCACATAACCACAGGTGTAAATAAGTCCTAGATACGTCTAGTTTAGCCGCTGTGGCAGTTGAAAGATGAGCTCGAAAATGCCAAAAAATCCTTACTATACACTGTTGATTTTTTCAGGTGAAATTTTCGATGTTCCTCGGATACGCTACAGACATACTGATTCGATTAATACACGTGGGATCACATAACCACAGGTGTAAATAAGTCCTAGATACGTCTAGTTTAGCCGGCTGTGGCAGTTGAAAGATGAGCTCGAAAATGCCAAAAAATCCTTACTATACACTGTTGATTTTTTCAGGTGAAATTTTCGATGTCCTCGGATACGCTCCAGACTTACTGATCCGATTAATACACGTGGGATCACATAACCACAGGTGTAAATAAGTCCCTAGATACGTCTAGTTTAGCCGCTGTGGCAGTTGAAAGATGAGCTCGAAAATGCCAAAAAATCCTTACTATACACTGTTGATTTTTTCAGGTGAAATTTTCGATGTCCTCGGATACGCTCCAGACTTACTGATTCGATTAATACACGTGGGATCACATAACCACAGGTGTAAATAAGTCCTAGATACGTCTAGTTTAGCCGCTGTGGCAGTTGAAAGATGAGCTCGAAAATGCCAAAAAATCCTTACTATACACTGTTGATTTTTTCAGGTGAAATTTTCGATGTCCTCGGATACGCTCCAGACTTACTGGTCCGATTAATACACGTGGGATCACATAACCACAGGTGTAAATAAGTCCTAGATACGTCTAGTTTAGCCGCTGTGGCAGTTGAAAGATGAGCTCGAAAATGCCAAAAAATCCTTACTATACACTGTTGATTTTTTCAGGTGAAATTTTCGATGTCCTCGGATACGCTCCAGACTTACTGATTCGATTAATTACACGTGGGATCACATAACCACAGTGTAAATAAGTCCTAGATACGTCTAGTTTAGCCGCTGTGGCAGTTGAAAGATGAGCTCGAAAATGCCAAAAAATCCTTACTATACACTGTTTGATTTTTTCAGGTGAAATTTTCGATGTCCTCGGATACGCTCCAGACTTACTGGTCCGATTAATACACGTGGGATCACATAACCACAGGTGTAAATAAGTCCTAGATACGTCTAGTTTAGCCGCTGTGGCAGTTGAAAGATGAGCTCGAAAATGCCAAAAAATCCTTACTATACACTGTTGATTTTTTCAGGTGAAATTTTTCGATGTCCTCGGATACGCTCCAGAGTTACTGGTCCGATTAATACACGTGGGATCACATAACCACAGGTGTAATTAAGTCCTAGATACGTCTAGTTTAGCCGCTGTGGCAGTTGAAAGATGAGCTCGAAAATGCCAAAAAATCCTTACTATACACTGTTGATTTTTTCAGGTGAAATTTTCGATGTCCTCGGATACGCTCCAGACTTACTGATTCGATTAATACACGTGGGATCACATAACCACAGGTGTAAATAAGTCCTAGATACGTCTAGTTTAGCCGCTGTGGCAGTTGAAAGATGAGCTCGAAAATGCCAAAAAAATCCTTACTATACACTGTTGATTTTTTCAGGTGAATTTTCGATGTCCTCGGATACGCTCCAGACTTACTGATCCGATTAATACACGTGGGATCACATAACCACAGGTGTAAATAAGTCCTAGATACGTCTAGTTTAGCCGCTGTGGCAGTTGAAAGATGAGCTCGAAAATGCCAAAAAATCCTTACTATACACTGTTGATTTTTTCAGGTGAAATTTTCGATGTCCTCGGATACGCTACAGACTTACTGATTCGATTAATACACGTGGGATCACATAACCACAGGTGTAAATAAGTCCTAGATACGTCTAGTTTAGCCGCTTTGGCATAGTTGAAAAGATGAGCTCGAAAATGCCAAAAAATCCTTACTATACACTGTTGATTTTTTCAGGTGAAATTTTCGATGTCCTCGGATACGCTACAGACTTACTGATTCGATTAATACACGTGGGATCACATAACCACAGGTGTAAATAAGTCCTAGATACGTCTAGTTTAGCCGCTGTGGCAGTTGAAGATGAGCTCGAAAATGCCAAAAAATCCTTACTATACACTGTTGATTTTTTCAGGTGAAATTTTCGATGTCCTCGGATACGCTACAGACTTACTGATTCGATTAATACACGTGGGATCACATAACCACAGTGTAAATAAGTCCTAGATACGTCTAGTTTAGCCGCTGTGGCAGTTGAAAGATGAGCTCGAAAATGCCCAAAAAATCCTTACTATACACTGTTGATTTTTTCAGGTGAAATTTTCGATGTCCTCGGATACGCTCCAGACTTACTGATTCGATTAATACACGTGGGATCACATAACCACAGGTGTAAATAAGTCCCTAGATACGTCTAGTTTAGCCGCTGTGGCAGTTGAAAGATGAGCTCGAAATGCCAAAAAAATCCTTACTATACACTGTTGATTTTTTCAGGTGAAATTTTCGATGTCCTCGGATACGCTCCAGACTTACTGGTCCGATTAATACACGTGGGATCACATAACCACAGGTGTAAATAAGTCCTAGATACGTCTAGTTTAGCCGCTGTGGCAGTTGAAAGATGAGCTCGAAAATGCCAAAAAATCCTTACTATACACTGTTGATTTTTTCAGGGTGAAATTTTCGATGTCCTCGGATACGCTCCAGACTTACTGATTCGATTAATACACGTGGGATCACATAACCACAGGTGTAAATAAGTCCTAGATACGTCTAGTTTAGCCGCTGTGGCAGTTGAAAGATGAGCTCGAAAATGCCAAAAAAATCCTTACTATACACTGTTGATTTTTTCAGGTGAAATTTTCGATGTCTCGGATACGCTCCAGACTTACTGGTCCGATTAATACACGTGGGATCACATAACCACAGGTGTAAATAATTCCTAGATACGTCTAGTTTAGCCGCTGTGGCAGTTGAAAGATGAGCTCGAAATGCCAAAAAATCCCTTACTATACACTGTTGATTTTTTCAGGTGAAATTTTCGATGTCCTCGGATACGCTCCAGACTTACTGATTCGATTAATACACGTGGGATCACATAACCACAGGTGTAAATAAGTCCTAGATACGTCTAGTTTAGCCGCCTGTGGCAGTTGAAAGATGAGCTCGAAAATGCCAAAAAATCCTTACTATACACTGTTGATTTTTTTCAGGTGAAATTTTCGATGTCCTCGGATACGCTCCAGACTTACTGATCCGATTAATACACGTGGGATCACATAACCACAGGTGTAAATAAGTCCTAGATACGTCTAGTTTAGCCGCTGTGGCAGTTGAAAGATGAGCTCGAAAATGCCAAAAAAATCCTTACTATACACTGTTGATTTTTTCAGGTGAAATTTTCGATGTCCTCGGATACGCTCCAGACTTACTGATCCGATTAATACACGTGGGATCACATAACCACAGGTGTAAATAAGTCCTAGATACGTCTAGTTTAGCCGCTGTGGCAGTTGAAAGATGAGCTCGAAAATGCCAAAAAAATCCTTACTATACACTGTTGATTTTTCAGGTGAAATTTTCGATGTCCTCGGATACGCTCCAGAGTTACTGGTCCGATTAATACACGTGGGATCACATAACCACAGGTGTAAATAAGTCCTAGATACGTCTAGTTTAGCCGCTGTGGCAGTTGAAAGATGAGCTCGAAAATGCCAAAAAATCCTTACTATACACTGTTGATTTTTTCAGGTGAAATTTTCGATGTCCTCGGATACGCTCCAGACTTACTGATTCGATTAATACACGTGGGATCACATAACCACAGGTGTAAATAAGTCCTAGATACGTCTAGTTTAGCCGCTGTGGCAGTTGAAAGATGAGCTCGAAAATGCCAAAAAATCCTTACTATACACTGTTGATTTTTTCAGGTGAAATTTTCGATGTCCTCGGATACGCTCCAGACTTACTGATCCGATTAATACACGTGGGATCACATAACCACAGGTGTAAATAAGTCCTAGATACGTCTAGTTTAGCCGCTGTGGCAGTTGAAAGATGAGCTCGAAAATGCCAAAAAATCCTTACTATACACTGTTGATTTTTTCAGGTGAAATTTTCGATGTCCTCGGATACGCTACAGACTTACTGATTCGATTAATACACGTGGGATCACATAACCCACAGGTGTAAATAAGTCCTAGATACGTCTAGTTTAGCCGCCTGTGGCAGTTGAAAGATGAGCTCGAAAATGCCAAAAAATCCTTACTATACACTGTTGATTTTTTCAGGTGAAATTTTCGATGTCCTCGGATACGCTCCAGACTTACTGATCCGATTAATACACGTGGGATCACATAACCACAGGTGTAAATAAGTCCTAGATACGTCTAGTTTAGCCGCTGTGGCAGTTGAAAGATGAGCTCGAAAATGCCAAAAAATCCTTACTATACACTGTTGATTTTTTCAGGTGAAATTTTCGATGTCCTCGGATACGCTCCAGACTTACTGATTCGATTAATACACGTGGGATCACATAACCACAGGTGTAAATAAGTCCTAGATACGTCTAGTTTAGCCGCTGTGGCAGTTGAAAGATGAGCTCGAAAATGCCAAAAAATCCTTACTATACACTGTTGATTTTTTCAGGTGAAATTTTCGATGTCCTCGGATACGCTCCAGACTTACTGATTCGATTAATACACGTGGGATCACATAACCACAGGTGTAAATAAGTCCTAGATACGTCTAGTTTAGCCGCTGTGGCAGTTGAAAGATGAGCTCGAAAATGCCAAAAAAATCCTTACTATACACTGTTGATTTTTTCAGGTGAAATTTTCGATGTCCTCGGATACGCTCCAGACTTACTGATCCGATTAATACACGTGGGATCACATAACCACAGGTGTAAATAAGTCCTAGATACGTCTAGTTTAGCCGCTGTGGCAGTTGAAAGATGAGCTCGAAAATGCCAAAAAATCCTTACTATACACTGTTGATTTTTTCAGGTGAAATTTTCGATGTTACTGATCCGATTAATACACGTGGGATCACATAACCACAGGTGTAAATAAGTCCTAGATACGTCTAGTTTAGCCGCTGTGGCAGTTGAAAGATGAGCTCGAAAATGCCAAAAAATCCTTACTATACACTGTTGATTTTTTCAGGTGAAATTTTCGATGTCCTCGGATACGCTCCAGACTTACTGATTCGATTAATACACGTGGGATCACATAACCACAGGTGTAAATAAGTCCTAGATACGTCTAGTTTAGCCGCTGTGGCAGTTGAAAGATGAGCTCGAAAATGCCAAAAAATCCTTACTATACACTGTTGATTTTTTCAGGTGAAATTTTCGATGTCCTCGGATACGCTCCAGACTTACTGGTCCGATTAATACACGTGGGATCACATAACCACAGGTGTAAATAAGTCCTAGATACGTCTAGTTTAGCCGCTGTGGCAGTTGAAAGATGAGCTCGAAAATGCCAAAAAATCCTTACTATACACTGTTGATTTTTTCAGGTGAAATTTTCGATGACCTCGGATACGCTCCAGACTTACTGATTCGATTAATACACGTGGGATCACATAACCACAGGTGTAAATAAGTCCTAGATACGTCTAGTTTAGCCGCTGTGGCAGTTGAAAGATGAGCTCGAAAATGCCAAAAAATCCTTACTATACACTGTTGATTTTTTCAGGTGAAATTTTCGATGTCCTCGGATACGCTCCAGACTTACTGGTCCGATTAATACACGTGGGATCACATAACCACAGGTGTAAATAAGTCCTAGATACGTCTAGTTTAGCCGCTGTGGCAGTTGAAAGATGAGCTCGAAAATGCCAAAAAATCCTTACTATACACTGTTGATTTTTTCAGGTGAAATTTTCGATGTCCTCGGATACGCTCCAGACTTACTGATTCGATTAATACACGTGGGATCACATAACCACAGGTGTAAATAAGTCCTAGATACGTCTAGTTTAGCCGCTGTGGCAGTTGAAAGATGAGCTCGAAAATGCCAAAAAATCCTTACTATACACTGTTGATTTTTTCAGGTGAAATTTTCGATGTCCTCGGATACGCTCCAGAGTTACTGGTCCGATTAATACACGTGGGATCACATAACCACAGGTGTAAATAAGTCCTAGATACGTCTAGTTTAGCCGCTGTGGCAGTTGAAAGATGAGCTCGAAAATGCCAAAAAATCCTTACTATACACTGTTGATTTTTTCAGGTGAAATTTTCGATGTCCTCGGATACGCTCCAGACTTACTGATTCGATTAATACACGTGGGATCACATAACCACAGGTGTAAATAAGTCCTAGATACGTCTAGTTTAGCCGCTGTGGCAGTTGAAAGATGAGCTCGAAAATGCCAAAAAATCCTTACTATACACTGTTGATTTTTTCAGGTGAAATTTTCGATGTCCTCGGATACGCTCCAGACTTACTGATCCGATTAATACACGTGGGATCACATAACCACAGGTGTAAATAAGTCCTAGATACGTCTAGTTTAGCCGCTGTGGCAGTTGAAAGATGAGCTCGAAAATGCCAAAAAATCCTTACTATACACTGTTGATTTTTTCAGGTGAAATTTCGATGTCCTCGGATACGCTACAGACTTACTGATTCGATTAATACACGTGGGATCACATAACCACAGGTGTAAATAAGTCCTAGATACGTCTAGTTTAGCCGCTGTGGCAGTTGAAAGATGAGCTCGAAAATGCCAAAAAATCCTTACTATACACTGTTGATTTTTTCAGGTGAAATTTTCGATGTCCTCGGATACGCTCCAGACTTACTGATCCGATTAATACACGTGGGATCACATAACCACAGGTGTAAATAAGTCCTAGATACGTCTAGTTTAGCCGCTGTGGCAGTTGAAAGATGAGCTCGAAAATGCCAAAAAATCCTTACTATACACTGTTGATTTTTTCAGGTGAAATTTTCGATGTCCTCGGATACGCTCCAGACTTACTGATTCGATTAATACACGTGGGATCACATAACCACAGGTGTAAATAAGTCCTAGATACGTCTAGTTTAGCCGCTGTGGCAGTTGAAAGATGAGCTCGAAAATGCCAAAAAATCCTTACTATACACTGTTGATTTTTTCAGGTGAAATTTTCGATGTCCTCTCGGATACGCTCCAGACTTACTGGTCCGATTAATACACGTGGGATCACATAACCACAGGTGTAAATAAGTCCTAGATACGTCTAGTTTAGCCGCTGTGGCAGTTGAAAGATGAGCTCGAAAATGCCAAAAAATCCTTACTATACACTGTTGATTTTTTCAGGTGAAATTTTCGATGTCCTCGGATACGCTCCAGACTTACTGATTCGATTAATACACGTGGGATCACATAACCACAGGTGTAAATAAGTCCTAGATACGTCTAGTTTAGCCGCTGTGGCAGTTGAAAGATGAGCTCGAAAATGCCAAAAAATCCTTACTATACACTGTTGATTTTTTCAGGTGAAATTTTCGATGTCCTCGGATACGCTCCAGAATTACTGGTCCGATTAATACACGTGGGATCACATAACCACAGGTGTAAATAAGTCCTAGATACGTCTAGTTTAGCCGCTGTGGCAGTTGAAAGATGAGCTCGAAAATGCCAAAAAATCCTTACTATACACTGTTGATTTTTTCAGGTGAAATTTTCGATGTCCTCGGATACGCTCCAGACTTACTGATTCGATTAATACACGTGGGATCACATAACCACAGGTGTAAATAAGTCCTAGATACGTCTAGTTTAGCCGCTGTGGCAGTTGAAAGATGAGCTCGAAAATGCCAAAAAATCCTTACTATACACTGTTGATTTTTTCAGGTGAAATTTTCGATGTCCTCGGATACGCTCCAGACTTACTGGTCCGATTAATACACGTGGGATCACATAACCACAGGTGTAAATAAGTCCTAGATACGTCTAGTTTAGCCGCTGTGGCAGTTGAAAGATGAGCTCAAAAATGCCAAAAAATCCTTACTATACACTGTTGATTTTTTCAGGTGAAATTTTCGATGTCCTCGGATACGCTCCAGACTTACTGATTCGATTAATACACGTGGGATCACATAACCACAGGTGTAAATAAGTCCTAGATACGTCTAGTTTAGCCGCTGTGGCAGTTGAAAGATGAGCTCGAAAATGCCAAAAAATCCTTACTATACACTGTTGATTTTTTCAGGTGAAATTTTCGATGTCCTCGGATACGCTCCAGAGTTACTGGTCCGATTAATACACGTGGGATCACATAACCACAGGTGTAAATAAGTCCTAGATACGTCTAGTTTAGCCGCTGTGGCAGTTGAAAGATGAGCTCGAAAATGCCAAAAAATCCTTACTATACACTGTTGATTTTTTCAGGTGAAATTTTCGATGTCCTCGGATACGCTACAGACTTACTGATTCGATTAATACACGTGGGATCACATAACCACAGGTGTAAATAAGTCCTAGATACGTCTAGTTTAGCCGCTGTGGCAGTTGAAAGATGAGCTCGAAAATGCCAAAAAAATCCTTACTATACACTGTTGATTTTTTCAGGTGAAATTTTCGATGTCCTCGGATACGCTCCAGACTTACTGATTCGATTAATACACGTGGGATCACATAACCACAGGTGTAAATAAGTCCTAGATACGTCTAGTTTAGCCGCTGTGGCAGTTGAAAGATGAGCTCGAAAATGCCAAAAAATCCTTACTATACACTGTTGATTTTTTCAGGTGAAATTTTCGATGTCCTCGGATACGCTCCAGACTTACTGATTCGATTAATACACGTGGGATCACATAACCACAGGTGTAAATAAGTCCTAGATACGTCTAGTTTAGCCGCTGTGGCAGTTGAAAGATGAGCTCGAAAATGCCAAAAAATCCTTACTATACACTGTTGATTTTTTCAGGTGAAATTTTCGATGTCCTCGGATACGCTCCAGACTTACTGGTCCGATTAATACACGTGGGATCACATAACCACAGGTGTAAATAAGTCCTAGATACGTCTAGTTTAGCCGCTGTGGCAGTTGAAAGATGAGCTCGAAAATGCCAAAAAATCCTTACTATACACTGTTGATTTTTTCAGGTGAAATTTTCGATGTCCTCGGATACGCTCCAGACTTACTGATTCGATTAATACACGTGGGATCACATAACCACAGGTGTAAATAAGTCCTAGATACGTCTAGTTTAGCCGCTGTGGCAGTTGAAAGATGAGCTCGAAAATGCCAAAAAATCCTTACTATACACTGTTGATTTTTTCAGGTGAAATTTTCGATGTCCTCGGATACGCTCCAGAGTTACTGGTCCGATTAATACACGTGGGATCACATAACCACAGGTGTAAATAAGTCCTAGATACGTCTAGTTTAGCCGCTGTGGCAGTTGAAAGATGAGCTCGAAAATGCCAAAAAATCCTTACTATACACTGTTGATTTTTTCAGGTGAAATTTTCGATGTCCTCGGATACGCTCCAGACTTACTGATTCGATTAATACACGTGGGATCACATAACCACAGGTGTAAATAAGTCCTAGATACGTCTAGTTTAGCCGCTGTGGCAGTTGAAAGATGAGCTCGAAAATGCCAAAAAAATCCTTACTATACACTGTTGATTTTTTCAGGTGAAATTTTCGATGTCCTCGGATACGCTCCAGAGTTACTGGTCCGATTAATACACGTGGGATCACATAACCACAGGTGTAAATAAGTCCTAGATACGTCTAGTTTAGCCGCTGTGGCAGTTGAAAGATGAGCTCGAAAATGCCAAAAAATCCTTACTATACACTGTTGATTTTTTCAGGTGAAATTTTCGATGTCCTCGGATACGCTCCAGACTTACTGATTCGATTAATACACGTGGGATCACATAACCACAGGTGTAAATAAGTCCTAGATACGTCTAGTTTAGCCGCTGTGGCAGTTGAAAGATGAGCTCGAAAATGCCAAAAAATCCTTACTATACACTGTTGATTTTTTCAGGTGAAATTTTCGATGTCCTCGGATACGCTCCAGACTTACTGATCCGATTAATACACGTGGGATCACATAACCACAGGTGTAAATAAGTCCTAGATACGTCTAGTTTAGCCGCTGTGGCAGTTGAAAGATGAGCTCGAAAATGCCAAAAAATCCTTACTATACACTGTTGATTTTTTCAGGTGAAATTTTCGATGTCCTCGGATACGCTACAGACTTACTGATTCGATTAATACACGTGGGATCACATAACCACAGGTGTAAATAAGTCCTAGATACGTCTAGTTTAGCCGCTGTGGCAGTTGAAAGATGAGCTCGAAAATGCCAAAAAATCCTTACTATACACTGTTGATTTTTTCAGGTGAAATTTTCGATGTCCTCGGATACGCTCCAGACTTACTGATCCGATTAATACACGTGGGATCACATAACCACAGGTGTAAATAAGTCCTAGATACGTCTAGTTTAGCCGCTGTGGCAGTTGAAAGATGAGCTCGAAAATGCCAAAAAATCCTTACTATACACTGTTGATTTTTTCAGGTGAAATTTTCGATGTCCTCGGATACGCTCCAGACTTACTGATTCGATTAATACACGTGGGATCACATAACCACAGGTGTAAATAAGTCCTAGATACGTCTAGTTTAGCCGCTGTGGCAGTTGAAAGATGAGCTCGAAAATGCCAAAAAATCCTTACTATACACTGTTGATTTTTTCAGGTGAAATTTTCGATGTCCTCGGATACGCTCCAGACTTACTGGTCCGATTAATACACGTGGGATCACATAACCACAGGTGTAAATAAGTCCTAGATACGTCTAGTTTAGCCGCTGTGGCAGTTGAAAGATGAGCTCGAAAATGCCAAAAAATCCTTACTATACACTGTTGATTTTTTCAGGTGAAATTTTCGATGTCCTCGGATACGCTCCAGACTTACTGATTCTATTAATACACGTGGGATCACATAACCACAGGTGTAAATAAGTCCTAGATACGTCTAGTTTAGCCGCTGTGGCAGTTGAAAGATGAGCTCGAAAATGCCAAAAAATCCTTACTATACACTGTTGATTTTTTCAGGTGAAATTTTCGATGTCCTCGGATACGCTCCAGACTTACTGGTCCGATTAATACACGTGGGATCACATAACCACAGGTGTAAATAAGTCCTAGATACGTCTAGTTTAGCCGCTGTGGCAGTTGAAAGATGAGCTCAAAAATGCCAAAAAATCCTTACTATACACTGTTGATTTTTTCAGGTGAAATTTTCGATGTCCTCGGATACGCTCCAGACTTACTGATTCGATTAATACACGTGGGATCACATAACCACAGGTGTAAATAAGTCCTAGATACGTCTAGTTTAGCCGCTGTGGCAGTTGAAAGATGAGCTCGAAAATGCCAAAAAATCCTTACTATACACTGTTGATTTTTTCAGGTGAAATTTTCGATGTCCTCGGATACGCTACAGACTTACTGATTCGATTAATACACGTGGGATCACATAACCACAGGTGTAAATAAGTCCTAGATACGTCTAGTTTAGCCGCTGTGGCAGTTGAAAGATGAGCTCGAAAATGCCAAAAAATCCTTACTATACACTGTTGATTTTTTCAGGTGAAATTTTCGATGTCCTCGGATACGCTCCAGACTTACTGATCCGATTAATACACGTGGGATCACATAACCACAGGTGTAAATAAGTCCTAGATACGTCTAGTTTAGCCGCTGTGGCAGTTGAAAGATGAGCTCGAAAATGCCAAAAAATCCTTACTATACACTGTTGATTTTTTCAGGTGAAATTTTCGATGTCCTCGGATACGCTCCAGACTTACTGATTCGATTAATACACGTGGGATCACATAACCACAGGTGTAAATAAGTCCTAGATACGTCTAGTTTAGCCGCTGTGGCAGTTGAAAGATGAGCTCGAAAATGCCAAAAAATCCTTACTATACACTGTTGATTTTTTCAGGTGAAATTTTCGATGTCCTCGGATACGCTCCAGACTTACTGATTCGATTAATACACGTGGGATCACATAACCACAGGTGTAAATAAGTCCTAGATACGTCTAGTTTAGCCGCTGTGGCAGTTGAAAGATGAGCTCGAAAATGCCAAAAAATCCTTACTATACACTGTTGATTTTTTCAGGTGAAATTTTCGATGTCCTCGGATACGCTCCAGACTTACTGGTCCGATTAATACACGTGGGATCACATAACCACAGGTGTAAATAAGTCCTAGATACGTCTAGTTTAGCCGCTGTGGCAGTTGAAAGATGAGCTCGAAAATGCCAAAAAATCCTTACTATACACTGTTGATTTTTTCAGGTGAAATTTTCGATGTCCTCGGATACGCTCCAGACTTACTGATTCGATTAATACACGTGGGATCACATAACCACAGGTGTAAATAAGTCCTAGATACGTCTAGTTTAGCCGCTGTGGCAGTTGAAAGATGAGCTCGAAAATGCCAAAAAATCCTTACTATACACTGTTGATTTTTTCAGGTGAAATTTTCGATGTCCTCGGATACGCTCCAGACTTACTGTTCGATTAATACACGTGGGATCACATAACCACAGGTGTAAATAAGTCCTAGATACGTCTAGTTTAGCCGCTGTGGCAGTTGAAAGATGAGCTCGAAAATGCCAAAAAATCCTTACTATACACTGTTGATTTTTTCAGGTGAAATTTTCGATGTCCTCGGATACGCTCCAGACTTACTGATTCGATTAATACACGTGGGATCACATAACCACAGGTGTAAATAAGTCCTAGATACGTCTAGTTTAGCCGCTGTGGCAGTTGAAAGATGAGCTCGAAAATGCCAAAAAATCCTTACTATACACTGTTGATTTTTTCAGGTGAAATTTTCGATGTCCTCGGATACGCTCCAGACTTACTGATTCCGATTAATACACGTGGGATCACATAACCACAGGTGTAAATAAGTCCTAGATACGTCTAGTTTAGCCGCTGTGGCAGTTGAAAGATGAGCTCGAAATGCCAAAAAATCCTTACTATACACTGTTGATTTTTTCAGGTGAAATTTTCGATGTCCTCGGATACGCTCCAGACTTACTGATCGATTAATACACGTGGGATCACATAACCACAGGTGTAAATAAGTCCTAGATACGTCTAGTTTAGCCGCTGTGGCAGTTGAAAGATGAGCTCGAAAATGCCAAAAAATCCTTACTATACACTGTTGATTTTTTCAGGTGAAATTTTCGATGTCCTCGGATACGCTCCAGACTTACTGATCCGATTAATACACGTGGGATCACATAACCACAGGTGTAAATAAGTCCTAGATACGTCTAGTTTAGCCGCTGTGGCAGTTGAAAGATGAGCTCGAAAATGCCAAAAAATCCTTACTATACACTGTTGATTTTTTCAGGTGAAATTTTCGATGTCCTCGGATACGCTCCAGACTTACTGATCGATTAATACACGTGGGATCACATAACCACAGGTGTAAATAAGTCCTAGATACGTCTAGTTTAGCCGCTGTGGCAGTTGAAAGATGAGCTCGAAAATGCCAAAAAATCCTTACTATACACTGTTGATTTTTTCAGGTGAAATTTTCGATGTCCTCGGATACGCTCCAGACTTACTGATCCGATTAATACACGTGGGATCACATAACCACAGGTGTAAATAAGTCCTAGATACGTCTAGTTTAGCCGCTGTGGCAGTTGAAAGATGAGCTCGAAAATGCCAAAAAATCCTTACTATACACTGTTGATTTTTTCAGGTGAAATTTTCGATGTCCTCGGATACGCTCCAGACTTACTGGATCGATTAATACACGTGGGATCACATAACCACAGGTGTAAATAAGTCCTAGATACGTCTAGTTTAGCCGCTGTGGCAGTTGAAAGATGAGCTCGAAAATGCCAAAAAATCCTTACTATACACTGTTGATTTTTTCAGGTGAAATTTTCGATGTCCTCGGATACGCTCCAGACTTACTGATTCCGATTAATACACGTGGGATCACATAACCACAGGTGTAAATAAGTCCTAGATACGTCTAGTTTAGCCGCTGTGGCAGTTGAAAGATGAGCTCGAAAATGCCAAAAAATCCTTACTATACACTGTTGATTTTTTCAGGTGAAATTTTCGATGTCCTCGGATACGCTCCAGACTTACTGAGTCCGATTAATACACGTGGGATCACATAACCACAGGTGTAAATAAGTCCTAGATACGTCTAGTTTAGCCGCTGTGGCAGTTGAAAGATGAGCTCGAAAATGCCAAAAAATCCTTACTATACACTGTTGATTTTTTCAGGTGAAATTTTCGATGTCCTCGGATACGCTCCAGACTTACTGTTCCGATTAATACACGTGGGATCACATAACCACAGGTGTAAATAAGTCCTAGATACGTCTAGTTTAGCCGCTGTGGCAGTTGAAAGATGAGCTCGAAAATGCCAAAAAATCCTTACTATACACTGTTGATTTTTTCAGGTGAAATTTTCGATGTCCTCGGATCCGCTCCAGAGTTACTGGATCGATTAATACACGGGGGATCACATAACCACAGGTGTAAATAAGTCCTAGATACGTCTAGTTTAGCCGCTGTGGCAGTTGAAAGATGAGCTCGAAAATGCCAAAAAATCCTTACTATACACTGTTGATTTTTTCAGGTGAAATTTTCGATGTCCTCGGATACGCTCCAGACTTACTGATTCGATTAATACACGTGGGATCACATAACCACAGGTGTAAATAAGTCCTAGATACGTCTAGTTTAGCCGCTGTGGCAGTTGAAAGATGAGCTCGAAAATGCCAAAAAATCCTTACTATACACTGTTGATTTTTTCAGGTGAAATTTTCGATGTCCTCGGATACGCTCCAGACTTACTGATCCGATTAATACACGTGGGATCACATAACCACAGGTGTAAATAAGTCCTAGATACGTCTAGTTTAGCCGCTGTGGCAGTTGAAAGATGAGCTCGAAAATGCCAAAAAATCCTTACTATACACTGTTGATTTTTTCAGGTGAAATTTTCGATGTCCTCGGATACGCTACAGACTTACTGATTCGATTAATACACGTGGGATCACATAACCACAGGTGTAAATAAGTCCTAGATACGTCTAGTTTAGCCGCTGTGGCAGTTGAAAGATGAGCTCGAAAATGCCAAAAAATCCTTACTATACACTGTTGATTTTTTCAGGTGAAATTTTCGATGTCCTCGGATACGCTCCAGACTTACTGATCCGATTAATACACGTGGGATCACATAACCACAGGTGTAAATAAGTCCTAGATACGTCTAGTTTAGCCGCTGTGGCAGTTGAAAGATGAGCTCGAAAATGCCAAAAAATCCTTACTATACACTGTTGATTTTTTCAGGTGAAATTTTCGATGTCCTCGGATACGCTCCAGACTTACTGATTCGATTAATACACGTGGGATCACATAACCACAGGTGTAAATAAGTCCTAGATACGTCTAGTTTAGCCGCTGTGGCAGTTGAAAGATGAGCTCGAAAATGCCAAAAAATCCTTACTATACACTGTTGATTTTTTCAGGTGAAATTTTCGATGTCCTCGGATACGCACCAGACTTACTGGTCGATTAATACACGTGGGATCACATAACCACAGGTGTAAATAAGTCCTAGATACGTCTAGTTTAGCCGCTGTGGCAGTTGAAAGATGAGCTCGAAAATGCCAAAAAATCCTTACTATACACTGTTGATTTTTTCAGGTGAAATTTTCGATGTCCTCGGATACGCTCCAGACTTACTGATCCGATTAATACACGTGGGATCACATAACCACAGGTGTAAATAAGTCCTAGATACGTCTAGTTTAGCCGCTGTGGCAGTTGAAAGATGAGCTCGAAAATGCCAAAAAATCCTTACTATACACTGTTGATTTTTTCAGGTGAAATTTTCGATGTCCTCGGATACGCTCCAGACTTACTGGTCCGATTAATACACGTGGGATCACATAACCACAGGTGTAAATAAGTCCTAGATACGTCTAGTTTAGCCGCTGTGGCAGTTGAAAGATGAGCTCAAAAATGCCAAAAAATCCTTACTATACACTGTTGATTTTTTCAGGTGAAATTTTCGATGTCCTCGGATACGCTCCAGACTTACTGATTCGATTAATACACGTGGGATCACATAACCACAGGTGTAAATAAGTCCTAGATACGTCTAGTTTAGCCGCTGTGGCAGTTGAAAGATGAGCTCGAAAATGCCAAAAAATCCTTACTATACACTGTTGATTTTTTCAGGTGAAATTTTCGATGTCCTCGGATACGCTCCAGAGTTACTGGTCCGATTAATACACGTGGGATCACATAACCACAGGTGTAAATAAGTCCTAGATACGTCTAGTTTAGCCGCTGTGGCAGTTGAAAGATGAGCTCGAAAATGCCAAAAAATCCTTACTATACACTGTTGATTTTTTCAGGTGAAATTTTCGATGTCCTCGGATACGCTCCAGACTTACTGATTCGATTAATACACGTGGGATCACATAACCACAGGTGTAAATAAGTCCTAGATACGTCTAGTTTAGCCGCTGTGGCAGTTGAAAGATGAGCTCGAAAATGCCAAAAAATCCTTACTATACACTGTTGATTTTTTCAGGTGAAATTTTCGATGTCCTCGGATACGCTCCAGACTTACTGATCCGATTAATACACGTGGGATCACATAACCACAGGTGTAAATAAGTCCTAGATACGTCTAGTTTAGCCGCTGTGGCAGTTGAAAGATGAGCTCGAAAATGCCAAAAAATCCTTACTATACACTGTTGATTTTTCAGGTGAAATTTTCGATGTCCTCGGATACGCTCCAGACTTACTGATTCGATTAATACACGTGGGATCACATAACCACAGGTGTAAATAAGTCCTAGATACGTCTAGTTTAGCCGCTGTGGCAGTTGAAAGATGAGCTCGAAAATGCCAAAAAATCCTTACTATACACTGTTGATTTTTTCAGGTGAAATTTTCGATGTCCTCGGATACGCTCCAGACTTACTGATCCGATTAATACACGTGGGATCACATAACCACAGGTGTAAATAAGTCCTAGATACGTCTAGTTTAGCCGCTGTGGCAGTTGAAAGATGAGCTCGAAAATGCCAAAAAATCCTTACTATACACTGTTGATTTTTTCAGGTGAAATTTTCGATGTCCTCGGATACGCTCCAGACTTACTGATTCGATTAATACACGTGGGATCACATAACCACAGGTGTAAATAAGTCCTAGATACGTCTAGTTTAGCCGCTGTGGCAGTTGAAAGATGAGCTCGAAAATGCCAAAAAATCCTTACTATACACTGTTGATTTTTTCAGGTGAAATTTTCGATGTCCTCGGATACGCTCCAGACTTACTGGTCCGATTAATACACGTGGGATCACATAACCACAGGTGTAAATAAGTCCTAGATACGTCTAGTTTAGCCGCTGTGGCAGTTGAAAGATGAGCTCGAAAATGCCAAAAAATCCTTACTATACACTGTTGATTTTTTCAGGTGAAATTTTCGATGTCCCTCGGATACGCTCCAGACTTACTGATTCGATTAATACACGTGGGATCACATAACCACAGGTGTAAATAAGTCCTAGATACGTCTAGTTTAGCCGCTGTGGCAGTTGAAAGATGAGCTCGAAAATGCCAAAAAATCCTTACTATACACTGTTGATTTTTTCAGGTGAAATTTTCGATGTCCTCGGATACGCTCCAGACTTACTGGTCCGATTAATACACGTGGGATCACATAACCACAGGTGTAAATAAGTCCTAGATACGTCTAGTTTAGCCGCTGTGGCAGTTGAAAGATGAGCTCGAAAATGCCAAAAAATCCTTACTATACACTGTTGATTTTTTCAGGTGAAATTTTCGATGTCCTCGGATACGCTCCAGACTTACTGATTCGATTAATACACGTGGGATCACATAACCACAGGTGTAAATAAGTCCTAGATACGTCTAGTTTAGCCGCTGTGGCAGTTGAAAGATGAGCTCGAAAATGCCAAAAAATCCTTACTATACACTGTTGATTTTTTCAGGTGAAATTTTCGATGTCCTCGGATACGCTCCAGACTTACTGATCCGATTAATACACGTGGGATCACATAACCACAGGTGTAAATAAGTCCTAGATACGTCTAGTTTAGCCGCTGTGGCAGTTGAAAGATGAGCTCGAAAATGCCAAAAAATCCTTACTATACACTGTTGATTTTTTCAGGTGAAATTTTCGATGTCCTCGGATACGCTACAGACTTACTGATTCGATTAATACACGTGGGATCACATAACCACAGGTGTAAATAAGTCCTAGATACGTCTAGTTTAGCCGCTGTGGCAGTTGAAAGATGAGCTCGAAAATGCCAAAAAATCCTTACTATACACTGTTGATTTTTTCAGGTGAAATTTTCGATGTCCTCGGATACGCTCCAGACTTACTGATCCGATTAATACACGTGGGATCACATAACCACAGGTGTAAATAAGTCCTAGATACGTCTAGTTTAGCCGCTGTGGCAGTTGAAAGATGAGCTCGAAAATGCCAAAAAATCCTTACTATACACTGTTGATTTTTTCAGGTGAAATTTTCGATGTCCTCGGATACGCTCCAGACTTACTGATTCGATTAATACACGTGGGATCACATAACCACAGGTGTACATAAGTCCTAGATACGTCTAGTTTAGCCGCTGTGGCAGTTGAAAGATGAGCTCGAAAATGCCAAAAAATCCTTACTATACACTGTTGATTTTTTCAGGTGAAATTTTCGATGTCCTCGGATACGCTCCAGACTTACTGATTCGATTAATACACGTGGGATCACATAACCACAGGTGTAAATAAGTCCTAGATACGTCTAGTTTAGCCGCTGTGGCAGTTGAAAGATGAGCTCGAAAATGCCAAAAAATCCTTACTATACACTGTTGATTTTTTCAGGTGAAATTTTCGATGTCCTCGGATACGCTCCAGACTTACTGGTCCGATTAATACACGTGGGATCACATAACCACAGGTGTAAATAAGTCCTAGATACGTCTAGTTTAGCCGCTGTGGCAGTTGAAAGATGAGCTCGAAAATGCCAAAAAATCCTTACTATACACTGTTGATTTTTTCAGGTGAAATTTTCGATGTCCTCGGATACGCTCCAGACTTACTGATTCGATTAATACACGTGGGATCACATAACCACAGGTGTAAATAAGTCCTAGATACGTCTAGTTTAGCCGCTGTGGCAGTTGAAAGATGAGCTCGAAAATGCCAAAAAATCCTTACTATACACTGTTGATTTTTTCAGGTGAAATTTTCGATGTCCTCGGATACGCTCCAGAGTTACTGGTCCGATTAATACACGTGGGATCACATAACCACAGGTGTAAATAAGTCCTAGATACGTCTAGTTTAGCCGCTGTGGCAGTTGAAAGATGAGCTCGAAAATGCCAAAAAATCCTTACTATACACTGTTGATTTTTTCAGGTGAAATTTTCGATGTCCTCGGATACGCTCCAGACTTACTGATTCGATTAATACACGTGGGATCACATAACCACAGGTGTAAATAAGTCCTAGATACGTCTAGTTTAGCCGCTGTGGCAGTTGAAAGATGAGCTCGAAAATGCCAAAAAAATCCTTACTATACACTGTTGATTTTTTCAGGTGAAATTTTCGATGTCCTCGGATACGCTCCAGACTTACTGGTCCGATTAATACACGTGGGTCACATAACCACAGGTGTAAATAAGTCCTAGATACGTCTAGTTTAGCCGCTGTGGCAGTTGAAAGATGAGCTCGAAAATGCCAAAAAATCCTTACTATACACTGTTGATTTTTTCAGGTGAAATTTTCGATGTCCTCGGATACGCTACAGACTTACTGATTCGATTAATACACGTGGGATCACATAACCACAGGTGTAAATAAGTCCTAGATACGTCTAGTTTAGCCGCTGTGGCAGTTGAAAGATGAGCTCGAAAATGCCAAAAAATCCTTACTATACACTGTTGATTTTTTCAGGTGAAATTTTCGATGTCCTCGGATACGCTCCAGACTTACTGATCCGATTAATACACGTGGGATCACATAACCACAGGTGTAAATAAGTCCTAGATACGTCTAGTTTAGCCGCTGTGGCAGTTGAAAGATGAGCTCGAAAATGCCAAAAAATCCTTACTATACACTGTTGATTTTTTCAGGTGAAATTTTCGATGTCCTCGGATACGCTCCAGACTTACTGATTCGATTAATACACGTGGGATCACATAACCACAGGTGTAAATAAGTCCTAGATACGTCTAGTTTAGCCGCTGTGGCAGTTGAAAGATGAGCTCGAAAATGCCAAAAAATCCTTACTATACACTGTTGATTTTTTCAGGTGAAATTTTCGATGTCCTCGGATACGCTCCAGACTTACTGGTCCGATTAATACACGTGGGATCACATAACCACAGGTGTAAATAAGTCCTAGATACGTCTAGTTTAGCCGCTGTGGCAGTTGAAAGATGAGCTCGAAAATGCCAAAAAATCCTTACTATACACTGTTGATTTTTTCAGGTGAAATTTTCGATGTCCTCGGATACGCTCCAGACTTACTGATTCGATTAATACACGTGGGATCACATAACCACAGGTGTAAATAAGTCCTAGATACGTCTAGTTTAGCCGCTGTGGCAGTTGAAAGATGAGCTCGAAAATGCCAAAAAATCCTTACTATACACTGTTGATTTTTTCAGGTGAAATTTTCGATGTCCTCGGATACGCTCCAGACTTACTGGTCCGATTAATACACGTGGGATCACATAACCACAGGTGTAAATAAGTCCTAGATACGTCTAGTTTAGCCGCTGTGGCAGTTGAAAGATGAGCTCAAAAATGCCAAAAAATCCTTACTATACACTGTTGATTTTTTCAGGTGAAATTTTCGATGTCCTCGGATACGCTCCAGACTTACTGATTCGATTAATACACGTGGGATCACATAACCACAGGTGTAAATAAGTCCTAGATACGTCTAGTTTAGCCGCTGTGGCAGTTGAAAGATGAGCTCGAAAATGCCAAAAAATCCTTACTATACACTGTTGATTTTTTCAGGTGAAATTTTCGATGTCCTCGGATACGCTCCAGAGTTACTGGTCCGATTAATACACGTGGGATCACATAACCACAGGTGTAAATAAGTCCTAGATACGTCTAGTTTAGCCGCTGTGGCAGTTGAAAGATGAGCTCGAAAATGCCAAAAAATCCTTACTATACACTGTTGATTTTTTCAGGTGAAATTTTCGATGTCCTCGGATACGCTCCAGACTTACTGATTCGATTAATACACGTGGGATCACATAACCACAGGTGTAAATAAGTCCTAGATACGTCTAGTTTAGCCGCTGTGGCAGTTGAAAGATGAGCTCGAAAATGCCAAAAAATCCTTACTATACACTGTTGATTTTTTCAGGTGAAATTTTCGATGTCCTCGGATACGCTCCAGACTTACTGATCCGATTAATACACGTGGGATCACATAACCACAGGTGTAAATAAGTCCTAGATACGTCTAGTTTAGCCGCTGTGGCAGTTGAAAGATGAGCTCGAAAATGCCAAAAAATCCTTACTATACACTGTTGATTTTTTCAGGTGAAATTTTCGATGTCCTCGGATACGCTCCAGACTTACTGATTCGATTAATACACGTGGGATCACATAACCACAGGTGTAAATAAGTCCTAGATACGTCTAGTTTAGCCGCTGTGGCAGTTGAAAGATGAGCTCGAAAATGCCAAAAAATCCTTACTATACACTGTTGATTTTTTCAGGTGAAATTTTCGATGTCCTCGGATACGCTCCAGACTTACTGGTTCGATTAATACACGTGGGATCACATAACCACAGGTGTAAATAAGTCCTAGATACGTCTAGTTTAGCCGCTGTGGCAGTTGAAAGATGAGCTCGAAAATGCCAAAAAATCCTTACTATACACTGTTGATTTTTTCAGGTGAAATTTTCGATGTCCTCGGATACGCTCCAGACTTACTGATTCGATTAATACACGTGGGATCACATAACCACAGGTGTAAATAAGTCCTAGATACGTCTAGTTTAGCCGCTGTGGCAGTTGAAAGATGAGCTCGAAAATGCCAAAAAATCCTTACTATACACTGTTGATTTTTTCAGGTGAAATTTTCGATGTCCTCGGATACGCTCCAGACTTACTGATTCGATTAATACACGTGGGATCACATAACCACAGGTGTAAATAAGTCCTAGATACGTCTAGTTTAGCCGCTGTGGCAGTTGAAAGATGAGCTCGAAAATGCCAAAAAATCCTTACTATACACTGTTGATTTTTTCAGGTGAAATTTTCGATGTCCTCGGATACGCTCCAGACTTACTGATTCGATTAATACACGTGGGATCACATAACCACAGGTGTAAATAAGTCCTAGATACGTCTAGTTTAGCCGCTGTGGCAGTTGAAAGATGAGCTCGAAAATGCCAAAAAATCCTTACTATACACTGTTGATTTTTTCAGGTGAAATTTTCGATGTCCTCGGATACGCTCCAGACTTACTGATTCGATTAATACACGTGGGATCACATAACCACAGGTGTAAATAAGTCCTAGATACGTCTAGTTTAGCCGCTGTGGCAGTTGAAAGATGAGCTCGAAAATGCCAAAAAATCCTTACTATACACTGTTGATTTTTTCAGGTGAAATTTTCGATGTCCTCGGATACGCTCCAGACTTACTGATTCGATTAATACACGTGGGATCACATAACCACAGGTGTAAATAAGTCCTAGATACGTCTAGTTTAGCCGCTGTGGCAGTTGAAAGATGAGCTCGAAAATGCCAAAAAATCCTTACTATACACTGTTGATTTTTTCAGGTGAAATTTTCGATGTCCTCGGATACGCTCCAGACTTACTGATTCGATTAATACACGTGGGATCACATAACCACAGGTGTAAATAAGTCCTAGATACGTCTAGTTTAGCCGCTGTGGCAGTTGAAAGATGAGCTCGAAAATGCCAAAAAATCCTTACTATACACTGTTGATTTTTTCAGGTGAAATTTTCGATGTCCTCGGATACGCTCCAGACTTACTGATTCGATTAATACACGTGGGATCACATAACCACAGGTGTAAATAAGTCCTAGATACGTCTAGTTTAGCCGCTGTGGCAGTTGAAAGATGAGCTCGAAAATGCCAAAAAATCCTTACTATACACTGTTGATTTTTTCAGGTGAAATTTTCGATGTCCTCGGATACGCTCCAGACTTACTGATTCGATTAATACACGTGGGATCACATAACCACAGGTGTAAATAAGTCCTAGATACGTCTAGTTTAGCCGCTGTGGCAGTTGAAAGATGAGCTCGAAAATGCCAAAAAATCCTTACTATACACTGTTGATATTTTCAGGTGAAATTTTCGATGTCCTCGGATACGCTCCAGACTTACTGATTCGATTAATACACGTGAGATCACATAACCACAGGTGTAAATAAGTCCTAGATACGTCTAGTTTAGCCGCTGTGGCAGTTGAAAGATGAGCTCGAAAATGCCAAAAAGTCCGCACTG
The DNA here is from genome assembly GCA_907269125.1 of Eristalis pertinax. NCBI lineage: Eukaryota > Metazoa > Arthropoda > Insecta > Diptera > Syrphidae > Eristalis > Eristalis pertinax. The sequence goes on along the minus strand of OU026147.1, from coordinate 6,419,460 downwards.
TTGGTTTCTTTTGATAAAATAAATATTACCAGGCCACCAGAAACACCGAAAAAGCAGTAGGTGTTCCATGTGTAACAACTAGAAGTATGCAACAGAATGAAATCATGGATAATCTGAAAATAGTATTACATAGCCTGTGATCACTTTGACACTCAGAGGGTAAATTCGCACCGTTCAAAAGCATTACAAAAGACATATGTACATAAATGTACATACCATCCTCTGCATTTCCTTTGAATGACATGTCCATCATGCAGCATCTGATCCAGTTTCGATTGCGGATACGGTCGTTTTTAAGTCATGTTCATAAATTCCTGAATCACATTTTAAAGCACACTCCTTCGCAGCTGCACTCGAATGGCAAAGTTCCCCTCAGACAACAGCAGCAAGAAGAAACAACACATTTTTCATTTGCATAAAAATAATACGAAATCCAGAAACTGGGACAACGAATATGCAAAGCAGCAATGCATCCCTGAAAAGATAAAGCATTCGCAAGTACCAGTAAAGTTTAATGAAGCAAAAAAGGATCCAAAAGGTCGCTGTATAAAAAATCGCACATAAAGGATAACAGCAGGGAATGTTGTCTTAGACAGACAACAGAGTCTGTTTCCTTTTTTTCCTTCAACATTGGAAGTATTATGGGGGCCAGGGTGAATGTGCAACGAATGAGTCTACAAGGAGAACTGTTTTTAAAAATCACTGGCAATGAGAACGTGATTGAACTGAGTACAATTACTTTGGAGGAATTCATTGGAGGGTCCTTGTACATGTGCAGTGACCATTGAAAGTCAAGGAGCAATGGACTTTGTATGTGATAGGGATCTGCAAACGGAATCCTAACAAGCCTGACATTTATTCAGTGGACAGGATTGTGTAAACTGCAAAGCCAATGAACCTTTTTATGCTTCCGAATGCCATTCACTACCTCGACAAGAACCGTATTACTCAACGCATCAAGCGATGCGATCCATTTCTTTGCACTTAAAGCCACCGCAGTACAGCGACGTTTAATCGTTTTTATTGATGTGCACCACTCAAAAGTAATCCACTTCAACAGCGGCTACGGGCGTCTACGGGCGTCTACTCCCCCTCCAATCCACTGACAGTCATTGATCGATTGAAGTGAGAGAAAAAGAGGATTCGAATTTCAACCTCGCCAAAGTCCTTTCATCGTCAAGTTGTTGACAAAAAAAAGATGAACATCTTCTTATTCTCGGTGTTAAATGTTGATTTCATTAGGAGGGCAATATGTCAATGAATTCCACCCAGTCTCCGTCGGACTCCCTCTGCCAGACCCACTCGTCGCCCTCGTTCAAACAATCAACATTGATTTCCTTTTGAGAGGAAGTTTAGCATACTTTGAAGATTTGTCGAAAGGACAACTGGTTGATTTGTTCGGCGCATCCTCGTTTGGCGGGCTGTCACTCTCACATTGATAGATTGGACGGAAGTTTCAGGTGAAGCCAGGCCGAGGTGCTGGATGCAGGAACAAACAAAAGGAAATGAGTTTTCTTGGAGAACAAAAAACGACACCCACGCCCCTTTTTTGGTGGTGTTGAATAAGAAAAGAACGACGTGCACATAGCTTGTCTGCAAAAAAACAAGCAAACAAAAAATTGGTAACCTCAAGGGGAAGGCAAATTGTTGGCGCTCTTAGAAAAATGTGGTTACACGGCGCCCCATTCCTCTTCGTCTCGTCAAACAACGCGAAGAGGAATGTTGATTACCCGGAATGTGTTGAGAAGAATTCACAACTGGCTGGAGGCAAATTCAGAAATATAACTTTTCGTGGGTGCCAGCCATGATCTTCTGAGAAAACACACAGAATGGTGAACCACTCCGCGAACAGTATCAAGCGAGAATTTAGGAGGTGGGGACGCAATTTACCTTTGTGCCAGCTAGGGCCTGAGTTATGTCCCACGAGAAATTAAATTTAGGCAGTCATTCCAAATCGAGTTTCAGTTTAAATGCAGTCTTGCTCCTCGTCTGCGATGAGAATCATTAAAGTGTTCAGGTATTTTTTTTTTTTCTCTTCTCTCCTGGAAACAACAAAGACTAAGCTCAGACGTACTCTATTCTCGTTGCCCCACTTAACACTCGACAGTGGACACGGTTCTGTTGTGCTTGTGCATTCGCACGCAGCTATCCGAGAAAGTAAATCCCCTTAACTGGCACTATCTCAGTCTTGTACATTCATTAATGTTTATCGCCAGTAAGATAATCCTTTGCTGCACTATTAATTCGTCCTTCTCGCCTGAGCTGTGTGCAATTTAAATGAATGCCTGCCTCTGCACTCGTGCCCTACGTGACTAGGTATCCTTTAACAAATTACATGGCGCAACAGTTTTATACACACTCGCTGCTAAACATGGGAATTACCCAAGTCCCTCCAAACACGTATACTTAAGGTGATGACAACGAATACGGTGGTCCGTGTACGTGATTTGCCTTCCATTAAGCCACTTTCACTTGTAAGCGCTTAAATTCCACACAAACGAGCAACTAAATAATGGGTATACTGCCAGTGAGTGGATACGGATCGGAGACGAAAAAACGATTCGGCGCATCTTGAGTGCCATTCCATTGCCAACAAACTACACATTCCGATAGCATCTGGATGTTCGAATGAAATTTAATTCGGTTCTGTGTTAAGGATATTCTATTGCTGACTCAGGACTTGTTACCCAGATGTCGCGATGAAATTAACGATTGTGGTGGTTTCTAATTGAAGAGAGTGGGAGAGGTCTTGGAAAAAATGGGAACACCATGCGACAAGTGAAACGATGTAATTTTGTAAGAATTACGACGTTTGGCGCATCGGAAGCAGTACGCAATAGGTTAGAGGTCGCGAAGTTGATTTCTGGTGACCAGCTAGCAATGATAGTTTTTCCAATTGATACGTTTCAGCTGTTGTCAAAGTTACTAATGACAACCGGCTGTCAAAATATTCAAAAAGTCTTGCCATTTCATCGTGCATATAATTTCGCCTGCCGACCGTGCAAAAACTATGCGAAAACATCGAAATTCGAGATCAGTTGTAAGCAATTGTGTCGTGGGATCGTCATCATGGCTTCAATGGCTGCAGGCAATTCGTCACACTAAAGTGTGAGCTTGATTTTAGACTTTAACCAAAGAACAGCTAAGGATTGGTGCGAAATGAGTGTAAACAAATAAACATATACGCCGTAGCGACCAGACAAGGAAGACCCAGGAATGTCGATTATGTGCCGATCAGGATCCCCGGAGAGTCAACCCGGCCCTTGAACGAACATTTTTTCGACGAATAATGCAAAACTACTTGTATCCCCGCAAGTAGGCACATATTTCCTCCTACATTTACCACCACTAACACGAATCAAGTCAAATGTCGTCTTCATAAAATCAGTTAAATTATTTATTATTTTTTAAATGCGTCAATCTCAGCGATAGTAATTGAAATCAAATTAAAAAATGCCCCCCTAATCTTCCACATTATTGCATTCCCCCGACTTCAACTCATTCATAAAGAATTTTAATTCGTATGAATTTTCTCAACGGTCAGTGTAATTGTTTATGGCAATAATTTATCGCGGCAGTGTTATGATGCACAAAAACTGGTTTTGAGTGAATTATTTCATAAGGAAAAGAAATATGCTGACATGATTTAAGTACCATCAAATGGCTGGTATCCTCTGACGTGTATCCCACGTGCTTCGAATGATTTTGAAGGGTGACCGCAATGAAATGGAAAGAAAGTTCTAATTGAAGGGCGGAAAAAAAATCGACTATAGGTTAATTAACGCATTGATTAGTGCAGAGGTGCAATTAAAATGCGACTTGCTCACCTTGTCCTACCAACTGAATTGGCACACAGAAGGTTCTGCTGAATATTCACTCAATAATCATAAAGATAATGTTATAGCACGTAGTTTGATACATAAATTTGTGCAGTGAAACATTTGCATTGCAAGGGTGCTCGACTTGTCCAATGAATCATTTTGTTTTGAGTCGCCTGATAAGGGAAGAAGCTGTGGTGCAGTGGGCACTCTTGATTGTGAGAATTATTGGAAAACACGTACACATTTGCTAAAGCTGACAAACCGGATTGGGCTTAAACCAACTCGAAACTCAATCAAAACTGGCAACTGACATGATACTCTGAGGATTTTTTTGGAAGAATCAAATGATACATTGAATCGCAGTTAGAAGTGGATCTAGTTTCTACAGCAAGCCCTTGTGTTGTCCTCAAGTGGATGGGACCTATAGTTTTATCCCGACTCCGGGAAGTTTGAAAAGCTTTTTCCAGACAGGAATACTCTTTGAGCAATATCAGTGACTCGAAAGAGGCGGAGACGTGAAAGTTGTTCGATTCGGTGATAGAACCCGCAACCCCGACCGTAGGTGGAGTCGACGCGCCTACCCAGTCTGCCACGGTGGCCATAAACATTCACATTACCGACGCAAATCTACTACAAAGTACGCATTCCCGATCTGATTTACAGTGAACTCTCCCTAAGCCTCTAAATGGCTATAGAAGAGGTCAGAAGTAATCACACATGGCCAACAAATCCCATGAGGAATACAAAAATCTCAAGAGGGAAGAACTACAAGGTCAAAGGGTAAATGGGTTTGGGACACAAAGCCGAACGTGACAGCACAATGGAGCAGACGGTGTAAGTGAGCACGACTTCCAAATCAGTCATGCAGTCACCCTATCTCCCTAAGTCAAAGTTCCATCTAACTTGGCATTTGCCTCAATTTTTCATCCAAAAAGCCATTCTCTAACTCGAACTAAATCTAACTCGAACTAATTTTGTCTTCCAGTGAAAATTCGACTTAGGGGAAGTCCATTGTACTTCTGTCCCCAATTCGTATCCACTTCTTCTTCGCGTCACTGGGCCTACAACGAAACTGCATTTCAAATTAATATTTCTCATTATCAACTGCAGTCAAACTCAACAGCTCCACTGTTCCGTAGCGGTATAAGGAAATGCACTCGTCGTAACTTTTGCAGATAATTGCAATCATTTTTAGATTCGATAAAAAAAAAACACCATGTACCCCCACTACCTGATGCGAGAGAACTGCATAGAATCGATAGTTTTATCTGCCCATTCACACCGCCTCACTCAGCTGTTAGTCACAGTGCGAGAACACTATAAATACCAGTCCGATCTGATCGGTCAAGCCATTAGATTCTGTTGCATTTCTTGAACTTGTCGTCTGTGCGTCCATCAGCTTGCGATGAAATCACTCTGTGGAATACTACTCTTTGTCGCATACCTGTGCACGTCCGTTGCACACACTCTGCGTAAGTAAAAGACGAGATTATCGGTTTCTTTTTCAAAAATATTTCATTTTCTCAGCAAAGAATTTCGAGAAATGTAAAGTTACGGACGAGGCGTGCCTCCTGCGACGGACCAATGCTGTTCTTCGCTCCTATCCGCAAGGATTCGACGATCTACACTTGGCGAGAATCGATCCTCTGAATGTGAAACTGATTCGAATTGCAGGCAGTCGCAAAAGCCCCGTGAATTTGGAACTAACGTTGTCCGAACAGGTTCTTCGCGGGCTATCCAATTTAACCTTCACCAAGTTTAGGTATGTGTCGACGAATGTATTAGCAAGCCATTCGAGTTTAACATTTTCAATTTGAAGTGGCTTCACCAAGAATCCAAAGGACATTAAAGAATTTCAATTCGAAGGTATGGTACCTCACATAATAACGGTGGGGAAATACAAGGCTTCTGGGAAATTCTTAGTGATTCCAATCGTCGGTGATGGTGACATCAACATTTCCATCAAGAATCTTCAGTTGAAAGCTCAAATAAAGGCGACCGCTGTTGAGAAGAATGGTGGAACATATATCAAGCTTGACAAGGCACAGATCAAAGCGAAGGCTGATAGGTGAGGAAACGATTGAGTAACTTAGCTAAGATGCTGATTTGACTATTTTCTTTTGCATAGAATTCATATTGAAGCGACGAATCTCTTCAATGGCGAAAAAACGCTCGCAGACACCACGCTTAAAGTGATCAACGAGAATTGGGAGCTGTTCTGGGATGAGATATCACCACAGGTCATAAATGAAATATTGTTGAGCATCAAAGCGATATTGGAGACATTCCTTGATAATGTCTCTTATGAAGAAATGTTTGCTTGACAATTTAGTGATGTCTTTTTTGGGAGAGGGGAAGGAACTCCGATCTAACACTGTTAGCACTGTACAACCCCGTGTCGGCGAATTAAATATCCAAATAAAACAGTCGAGGATTAGTGATACTGATTCGTGAAAAGTCGAAATCGTATTTCATTTGTAGTGGTTCAGTATGAGGTGTCTAAAGTGTAAAAAGTATTTTTGTTGCTGGCATTTGTCTCCCATCTAGTCATCCCGAAATCAAATACCTTCACCACGCCTCACAACATCATCAAATTCCTTAAGGAAAATCCGATTAAAATAATAACTGCACGATATTAGGAATATTCGCATCTCAACGCAAAACGAGGCAATTTTAAAATTCTAAATGAAATTCAATCCGAACTCATCGCCACCATTCATCCTTGCGGCAGCGCTAATGGAATGTCGATAGCACAATGTAGGTACTGTGCCATCACCGAACGATGTGCCCCGATGAAAGAAGCCAGCGACGACAAAAGGAATTCATTGCTGAATACATTATTAGCAGGCACTGGCTGAGAAAGCGTTTGCCACCGCCATGCAAATTCGGTGTAAATCCCCCTCCGGGAAGGAAATCGGCAAAAAAGCCTCGCCTGAAATATTAATCCAATAAGAGGCTCAAAATTATTGCGATAAAATGTATCCCCATCCTTCAGATCAATGTAATTGAATTACCGATGAGTTGCGTATTGAAGGCGGATGAATATTCGCCGGTTGGTTAACGCAGTGTTCCATGCTCTAGACTTTGCCGTGATTGGAAGTTGGTAAATTAAAAAAAAAAAAAAGAAAAAAATGCCTTCAGTTGGTAGTGTAATCAGATGATTATAGGGGAAATGTTTAAAAGAAAGGTCGATGATTAATTTGTGGTAATTGCTTCTGAATGGGGAGTTTGTCTTAACCATTGATCCATTCAGATGAAGGTGAGAGTAGAACTGGATCTTTGCATTGCTTTAAATGCTAACGCGAGACGAGGTTTTGTTTAATATACTGACCTTTAAAACCCCTAGAAAACGCCTTTGCGACACGACACTGCTACGGACTACACAGTTCAGGGAGTGACGAAGGTTCTTCCTAGTATGACCTGATATCAGTAAAAACCCGCACTGCATCTTCAAGCTCCACATCGTGATATAGAACAGGTTTGGCTTAAGTGGAAAAAAATGCGACAACTCATTAGAGGGCAGATACGATTTTATTTGTTTCTACAACAATGCCCTGCTGTAGTAACAATAATAATATGGTTGAAGCCAGAGTCAGAGGTGGACACGGGTCTAGCAATCACACGTGTTGTGCGTGCGATTTTTATGCCACGAACTGGAACGGACCTACAGTCTTATGCCGATTCCAAAGTGCAGAGCTTGAGAAACTTTTTTCTAGTCTTTTGTGGACTCCGGACATTGTCAGTGACTCGAGAAAGGTTGGTCGTGTGAGGAATCGAACCTAGACATAGTCTAGACGTCGGCGCACATTCGCAATCCACCCTCAAATATACAAGACCTACAATGCGCACCCGGTCAATGGATAACGTTAAGATTTTCAAAAAAAAAAAAAAATATTCCGTGTACGCCAGATAATGGTTCACATATGCCCCAGTAGTCAATAAATACGGCAAAATAGTCCACATACGCCCTAGTGACCGAAAAATGTGGTAAAATAGTTCAAATACGCCCCAGTAATTAGTGAATACGGGAAAATAGTTCACATACGCCCCAGTAACCAAAGAAATAGTTATAAATAGTACACATACGCCCCCGCATCCACATAGAAGCCTTCAAATGAATCATTCTTAAAGCTCATTAAAACCACAGAATCTACTTACGTCTGCACTCATCCCAGCTGCTGGCGCACAGTCAGACCGTGGGAATCATTTTAAGGTACGTCTGTGTAAGTAAAATTCCACTTAAGCGGACAATAAACCCACCAACGAGCGTACTTTGACACATAAGCAGCTTTCGTGAATAAAATAAACGAGGCTGGCTGCCTCCTTGTAAGTCTCAGACAATTTTCAAAACTTATGCCTACAGAATTATTCAGACTTCTCATTAGGGAATCATTTTTGGCGAGAATTCATTATTCAAACAACCACCACTCCTCAGCCAAGCCTTTATCACAGAATTTTGTTGAAAATGGAGTACATAAAGTCATCAAACCTTTAATAATGCAAACAGAATCATGAAAGTTTTGTTAGTTGTTTCGGCGGTTACTGATTACCCATCGCCAACATTGCCTGTTAACAGATTGACAGAAATACTTCATAAGTGGATTGATGTTCCCAGGCCCCGTTCATAATACGAAGGACATGCTATGCATTCTTCTCCCTCTCTCCCTCTCACTATCTCTGAAGGATTCTAATCGCATTCCGTGAAAATCAATTTTCGTTGACACAGAGTGGAAATTCCATTTGATTGAGTTGTGAAAATTGAATATGATTTAAATACAATGAATTATTCAGGAACTCTCTGCGAACACAGTGAAGTCAAACCATTGCCCGAGAGGGGGGCATAACAGTAAGCGGGTGCGCATTGACAAGACTTAAGGCGATGCAAATGGATTTAACCAGTGTGTGTGTGGGGGACGGGGCTTGTAATTCACTCACAATCGGAACGTGGCGCGTACACAACTTGCGTGGCAGAAAATTGTCTCCGAGGGATCTATGACACAAATTTTACGATTCCCTTCATGATCTCTTCTGTGCGACTGTGTGTGGGATTCGGTGAATGTCTGGGTTGCGGTTTGACGGCTGCAAAGCATTCTGTTTGCTCGTTGATTTGTTGGCATTTGGAGAATTTCGAATTCCCACGATAATTTCAAGAATCCTGGGACATGTGATGAAATCAATGGTTAATGGATGTGCTTGGCGTGGCTGCAATAAAAGTGTCCTCTTCTGGGGAACATGGGGTCAACTCAAACTCACTCTAAACTGGGAATTTATCTCCGTGACTTTATTTTGGGTTGAACGTGGTAGAAGAAGATGTTGTTGGCTTATAATTGATGTGCTCTTTAGTTCAGTTATGTCATTTAGTTCCCCTCTCAGGAAGAACTGGATACATAACAGAATCACATGACTGAAATCACACATTCTGCTGCAACTCCTCAAAGTCAGTACATTTCCGACATTTCAAGAACACTTGTCGGAATTCAAACACTTATGAGGTTGAAGCGGATGAGAGGGCAGTTTCCTACAACAAACTGGCAGCGTTTCTCTGTCGACTACCCAACAAGCAGTGAATTTTGAAAGCCATTCGAAGCAAGCTCTCTCGCCCAACCACAGCACACAATTAATTTGATGCCAGGATATGATGAACCAGTTCACACTCCAATGGAGTGTGCATGCACGCAATCAACACCTGCGTATCACTATCGCTTCAAGCCAATCAAGCAGCTGAAGTGAAAGAAATCGCATTACAGCAAGCAAAGGGGGGCTCTTAGCGCGATTCAAAGAGGAAACCTTATCTCGAGTTATTCCTCTTCCAAGCAGTCAATCTGGCAGAAATATCTTTCGATTTTTTTTTCCCCTGCAAAAATTCTAAGGACGCCACAGCATACAGCATCGATTACATTTTTTCTGCTGAGGTTTTGAGTTGAGAACGTGTGAAGAAATCGAGTGTCAAAGGACATCTGTCGAACCTTTGTAAACTGAATTCGAAGAAATTCCCAATCGTAATTTATTTTGAGGGTAAAATCAGATTTTCATCGTTGACGCTTGTCGGGGATCAGTCGAGCACATGTCTAAAACGGGAAAACGGAACCAAGAGGAAGAGAAAAAAACACCCAAATAAATAGTCCTGCAAACGCCCTCGTTCACAAGTCATTTACAATTCCCTAAATGGCACTGGTCCCCGATCTAAATGGGTGACAAAGCTACACGCAAACAGGACACTTTCAGTCGTTTCCACATGTGTGCCCGGTCTGAACCTGGGTATAGGCCATCTCTAGCCAGCTCTTGTATAGCCATACGAAACGAATGTGACACGGGGGTAGTTAACGCGTCCCGACGAATGATGTGGGTGCCAGTGTGTGTGTGTTCGGTGCTTATGTCGTTCGTTTGGCAATTGTTAAACAGAGATGTCCTTTTTTTTGGGAGGCCATCATCGTGTGTGGTCGTTGACGGGGACATCGTTTGCATGCGAGAGGTTTAATGGTACACGGGAGGTGAGTGGAAACTGAAAAATTAATTTTTATTGTGGCTTAAACGGAATGATGGGAAAAAAAATCAATCTGTTGGAGTGTGTGGGCTTGATGATGGCACTGGACGCCCACAATGCCTGCCTGTCGAAAGCAGTCACATGCAAAGCAGACGTGATTGAATAGAATGTCCGGGTCCCGGAATAGAGTGGTTCTTTGTGATCAGACAAATGGCCATGCGAAGGTTTTTATTCAGAATATTTTTCATTCACTCCATCGGTTGCAGAGCCACACGAAAGTACACTTACTTGTGCAGTCATCTTCTGGCGGAAACAAAGCAAAACCCTTTGATTTATGGCAGATGTCTGAAATCCAGGGAATTCTTGGAACCCAAGCCACTGTCCATCGCCTTCACTCAAAACTATGTGACTGCAATTTAGCCCTGAAACATGTCTTCATCACGTAAACGAATCAAATCCAAGAGATTCCTTAACAATTTCCCTTTGGCCTTTACACATCAGTGCAATCTTGTTCGCACCTTCTTCTCTCTTCAATTTGCACACAAACTTTCTTAAATTTCCTTAACGTCCTTCCAAAAACGATTCGCCCAACTAATCCATCACATACACACGTTTCCCGCTGCCCGAGGGGAGGTGTTGAATGATTTATGTCCTTTTCGGCCTCGAGATGGTATTTGTATTTTCATTTTCATAAGAAAAATACCATTTTTTACGCATCTCCCGCTGGCATCTTTCACTGATTTATGAACAATCCCCTCCCCACCCCAACCACCAGGGTGGCTGCTGTATCACTTACGTATTCATCACAGCCATTGCCAAGGATATTTCGTATTAAAATGTCCTTTTCATCAACGTCCCGCCATGGCCACCTCGTAAAATGAACATTTGCTTGCACAATATTAATTTTCACACCCCCGCCGGTCGCACCCGCCAACCCCGCTCAGGATTTGGGATAATTAACAGCACTAATTAGGTTCCACGGGCACATCGCATCACCGCAAAGCAGAGTCCAAACACCCTTCGTAACGCCCTCAAAGCGAAACCAAATGCCGCTGAGCTAATTTAATAAAACGACGATATCCTCGCCTTGAGAACGATCCACTCCATTATCCTCATCCAGTGTGCATGCTCTGCAAGGCGATGAGTAAGCTCGTTTACATGGATATTCTTCTCGCTTCTGTCTCACTTTTATCGAGGGGAAGAGTCTTCATCTCTATCTCTGTGCGAGAAGTTTCAAATCGACACCAAATTTCTGGGTAACGCAGAGCCAACGGATGCACATGAACTGCAATATCCTTAACATAATCGCACACAGCGTATGCCAGCTGAATTTGTGAGGACATCGTGCAGAAGGATGTACAGAAAATGGAGGAGGAATGAGAAATGAGCTAAATCAGTATTCTGGTAAAGTTTTTCGGTGATGTTGCCGCCGGATAAGATGAACCGAGAGTTGCAGAGTGCATTTTGAATGGGAATGCAAATTGAGAAATGGCTTCTTACGATACTGTCTGCCTGTGGTGGTCGACAAGGACTGCTGAGTGGCTTCAGTAGCAAGGCAAAAGTTGGTCAGGTTGGTTAAGGGGACCCAATGATTGTGTTTTGTGACTCATCTGCGTGAGGTTAGATTGCAGTGAGGTGAGTGATTTATGTTTGAATTACTTCCTGCCGCAAAGTTGGTGAAACTTGAGACCAGAAAATAGGCCAATTTGTGAAATGAACTAACTTGATAGGATCAAGACGTGTCCAATTTTTGTGACTCCTAAAAGTCGACTACATCGGCAGGTGCATTTTTGACAATCGGCGATGTCGACGTTCATTCACAATTGCATTTGGCAACGGAATAATTGGTAGTAAAATATTTCCGACTACAACTTGAAAGGGGTTCTCTTTAAATTGTGGGTCTTAGTTGATACACTTGTCGTCCTAAATCCCTCCGCACTGTCTCAACACCGAACAGACATGATTTCTATTGATTCACATGAATGGACACACAATGTGCCAGCTAACATTCCCTCAATCGTTGATCTCTGTACCATTTGTCCGAGGAATGTCCCTACGAGATTCCTCTATTCAAAGCAGCCACAGAATGTGTTTCAACTCGTGAAACTAACCCCCCCACACTCACAGACCATCACCATTGCTTGCATTTGTTATGACAATCACTTATCTCGCAACAAGAACCGACGAAGAAGAAAACATTCAACCACGGACAATCCTAGAAAGAGAAATCCTTTGTCATTTCTTCCATTATTTCTGAATAATTGCATTGCATCTATCAATGTTGGTCACTGAAAGACGGATGGGTATCCTCTCCAGCTGCTGCCAGCGCGACAGAATGCTGATTCCTCATTAACTTCTTTTGGTCTGCCCAAACGCAGTGGCGTCGCAGAGCGACCAGCACAAGAACCACAATCATCAGCAGGAGTAGATCTGATGCAGCAACAGCAGCAGCAGGAGTATACCCTCGACGGTTCTGTTGTGGTGTAATTAATCTCCACTCCGTCCTAAGGATAGTAAATGAAATGTCCTTCTCATTCCCATTATCTGTGTTTTCTTTGTACACAGATTCACGAGGATGTCTTCATTTATTGTGCGGATATTTCCGATAACAACTATTGCATACACCGAACGTCTGACCATGGGAGGCACTCTGTACCCCGTGGAACGGAGAATGACAGAGATGGAATGGGACAGATCCCGGGACAGCAACAGAATGGATGACAAAATAGAATATTACCAAGTTTACGATGCACAATAACTTCCCGTCGTAGCAATAAAACGAAAACAATGAAAACTCGTGAATCGTAAAATCCATAGAATTATTGGTAAAGAGCAGACCAACTTGCCACCCCTCCTTAAAGACCATGGTTTGTGGATACAATAGATGGATACGAATGGCATACATCTGCTACTCGGCCTGGGATTGCAATCAGTGAATAGAAGTTCGGAGGTAAAAAACTTTAGGTGCTTCATTATGAAAGGCTAACAAATTTGCCATTTGTAGTGATGTGCTGAATGAAGTTGAGGATGGAACATTTTTAGTTTGCCCTTGCCTGTACAAAAAGGATATAGATTATACCATATCATGTTGTTTTTCCTGTCGATAGTCATTCCTACGTCAGCAAGTAGCACAAGATCTGCTCTGCCTGAAGCCAAAGCATTCTATTCCGCTCCGCGCACAAGAACTCTACACATCCCAGGCGAATTGTGCGTCACGACATGGGTCTTCTTCCGAAGAAAATCAGACCGACGCCGAAGCTGAAGAAAAACGACCAACGTTTTGATTCTGGAGGACGGCGAAGCCCATTTTCGGATGAATGGACACGTCAACAAGCAACTTCACGCATGTCGTAGAAAAGCCTTGATTTGTTAAAAGATGACGCAATTGTCTGTGAAGACTTGAACAGGGAATGTTTAATGAACCAGCAAGCGAAAAGAAAACAAACAGAAGAAGTCCTCATGTATCCACATAAACGTCTGATTAAACCTTGTTGACTGCCTTGAGCGGCACACAATCTTTGACATTATAACTGGCTCAGCTCATGCAGAAAACTCATACCCAAGGTCAGTCTGTCAGCCAGCACTGCTGGTTTCGTGAAACTTCTTCATCGTGTTGCTCTGTGACTGCAGCAGAAGGAGGGAGAGCTAAAATTCCCCTTAAAACCAGATTAAACCAAACATAAATAAAATCCCTGACAACCCCATCCACAGAAAGGGGATATCCACACACTTACACATAACCTCAAACCAGAGCGATTTCTGACGAAGACAGAAAAAGCACTGTACCCGCATTTGCATGCTCGGTGCACACACGTTACCCTCAGAGTTCATCAGAAATACGTAAGATCGTCGAGAGATGCCAGCCGAAAAGAGAATTTTTAAAATGCCAAGCCAGCGTGAGTTGGAAAAGGAGACTCCTCCACAAAATCGAATACAAATTGAGCAACAAAATGCGCCCCAGAGTGCATTGAATATCATTTTCGTCTGCCCACATGGCCTTCGGAATACGGGACCACTTCTTAAAACGGCCCTGTCTGTCTGCAGGGAAGGAATGTTGATAAATGGCTTTCGCATACTCTGTGAAACGAAACTGAATACACTCGAAATTCACATGTGTGGAAAGGAACTCCTCATCGATTGGAGAGTGAATAAGGTTATCCACGACTGTGGTGCACACCAATTTGGCATGAGTTCTGGTCGAGGATGGATGAATGAGAAAGGCACACGTTCCAGCTTAATTTCCATGGTTTCGGTAAAGGGACTACGAACTAGAGAAATGAGCATTCTTTAAGCCGCTTCGGTTGTACGTGGGTACCCTTTTTTTTTTGCTGAATTCTAAACCTGTGCAAAAATGGGGTTTGATTATGCACACTCGTGTGTTCAGCTGTCAAGATAAGTCACTCATGATGAGGGTTTATTGGAAAACACTCCCAATACCTGCCGCAAAACAAACACACAACACTCTCATTTATTTCAATGCCATTTGCGTTGCGTACAAGGATCACGTGTGAATTACTTTTAAGGGACACCGAAATGAGAATGAGAAGGCGGAGGTGATGGAAAAATGCAGATCACCCCCTTTAGGGGTGACCTTGAAAATAAGTAATCAAAAGTTTTCCGGCAAAACGTACCTACACCTGCGAAAAGTTTGAAATTTTAAATTAAAAAAAAGGATACCAGTGTTACGGGGCGGGGGTGTGGTTAATTGATTTATGACAACGATGCCAACAAGGGCGAAACTTGACTGGGAATCCTTTCACAATGTATCTGTGTCCCAGTAAAGAGTCGATTACCTCTTTCTAGGAGGAAAAAACGGGTTCGTTTTGCACGCAAAAAAGGTCCTTTTTGTCACATCAATCTCAATTGAGTATTACTTTTCCTCAGATTGTGAGTCCTTTTTTAATTATTTACTCACCAAGGATACATTTGAGGATGAATGAAAGGACCCTCGGGGGATTTATTGAAAGTTAACAAAGTTGAACTTGCTTTTGCAAAGGATCCATTTTCCCCTGTGACAAGAATGTATACCAATTTTGGCGAAGGATGGCCCTGGGAGCTGGGGGAGCTGGCGATACATCATCATCAGCACTTAACGATGAGACGCTGCAAGGATATGACATAATTTTCGGTGTAAGGTTAAGGATTTGTAATCAATAATCTGTTGGCTGATGATATGGAGGGATGCACATGAGAAATCGATTTCAAATGAATGCTAATGTGTGCAGGGGGATTTGATGATTCTGGCAGGATGTGTAGAGATGAGATGTAAATGAGAGATGCATTGCGGAAATCACTTAACTACACATGGAATGATTTGACAGATGTCACAGAATTTGACGTAAGGGGCAAATCATAATTGACTTAATTAAATTCGATGCGTATCTTAGAACCGAACGAAAGTTAGCCAGAAGCATAGTCAAATGTTGTTGCTGTCATTTGTGCTTTCCTTCATACGAAACTGAAGAGGAGAGGTACCTTCAACATCAACTGCCATTTACGTACGTAGAGAGCTATCGTTCGTGAAAAATGAACGAAACTCAACGAAACTGAGCAAAGTGACATGTATCTTTCACATCTTTCACATAAGCAAATCCAATATTTTGAAGTTTGAAAAATTCAAACGAAGGGGATG
The DNA here is from genome assembly GCA_907269125.1 of Eristalis pertinax. Taxonomy (NCBI): domain Eukaryota; kingdom Metazoa; phylum Arthropoda; class Insecta; order Diptera; family Syrphidae; genus Eristalis; species Eristalis pertinax. The sequence goes on along the minus strand of OU026147.1, from coordinate 6,403,523 downwards.
ATTTCGCTTCGACTTAAGAAAATGAACGAAACTTAACGAAACAAACCCATCCATCACATAAACAAATCTAATATTTTGCTGCAGGAAAAAAAATGCAAACGAAGGGGATGATTTTGCTTCCAGTTAAGTAAGTGAAAAATTAACGAAACTCAACGAAACTGAGCGAAGTGGCACTTAGACCTATCCTTCACAAATTTTGCTGCAGAAAAACAACATCCAAACGAAGAGTTTATGTCGCTTGCACTTGTTACAGAACCCAAATTACTGTTTCGAAAGCTGTCATAATCCACAGTCCCCCCCCAGAGTTAAACTCTGTCTATCCACCCACATGCGACAGCAAAATTCACATTCAATTTCGATCGATTAGTCGCCTGCCAAAGTTTTCATCGCTTGTAGTGAAATTGAAAATTTCCCAATTGACATTGGCAATGAAATTCCAAGTGGCTGAATTTGTGCACACCACCCGTGCACAACATTCCTCATTCCGCAATCGTTCGTGTATTTACTTATTCTCTTTCCGTAGCCGTAGTCGTAGCCGGAAAAAGCGAAGTCCACCATAGGAAATAAAAACATTTCGAGGTCATGCCGTGGAGCCTGGAATCTATCGAATCGCTGAGGAGCAATAAAAATTTCAATTTCAACTACTTGAACACTTGAGCAGTCACACACACTCCGCGTTTCGTTGCGCGCTTCTGTGAATGGCGGGTTCCTTCGTCTCATTATGAGGGTACGTGTGTATGTTGAATTGGATTCATTTAGAGGTTATACTCGTATTTAAGTCCAATTTGGGGCGGAGGGGGACGGAGAAGATTTGGTGGATTGGTTTCATTGCTACTCGCTGCCATTAGATGGATATTTAATTGCTTTTCTCATCGCAAACGTTTGCAGAAGTGTTTAACGATTGTTTCCTTTCATGGCGGCTGTGAATGTCGAAATTTTTTGGATTGAATAACCGCATGCTACTTGACCTTTTATGTTTATCTTTAAGATTTCTTGAAGACTTGGCATTTAGCTTGAACCCTGCGAACACGGCATGGCATGGTTCATTAATATTCGCGTGGGCTTTGATAGGTTTGAGGTTTGACTTTGAAATTTAATTACTTTTCAATTCACAGATACACAATCGAGAGATTTTCGGTTAGCTGTCTCTGGAGAGGGCTGCAATTTCAATCGGCGACAAGTGTTTTCTAATGATCCTGGAGGAAGGAAATGAATGAGAATGCCGCAAATGCCAGCCTCAATTGTAGGGATTATCCCTGCTGAATTCAGTCTCCTAGTCCCGTATCTGTGCGAACTCTTGACGTACGATCCCCTTGTCGAAATGACATAATGCTCATAAATCTCAGTTTGATGTTCAGCCAATCATAAATCTTTGAACAAATTTTACACAGATCCTACCTCCTACAGCGGGTAATGCTTTGAGCCTGCCTGCCAGCATAATGTATGCAATTGCAACACCGGATGTCTTTTGCCCGGCAAACACCTAAATCCCCTTTCGTATACCAACTCCAAGGGTAGTCCATCAAACTGATGCAAATCTCGTTACCAGACAGGCGACTGTTATCCCCTTCATGTATCGTTTAGTTGTCGTCACATAGCAAACAGGAAGGATAATAAATCCTGCAAAAAACTTCCGATTGAGTGAATATCTGAAATCATTCTCAATTAAGTTACAAACAATGCCCATACTGTTGCAACAAAGAATTCCATCGTAAATTTGCCGGGCAATAGAATGTAAAGAAGTAAAGAATGAAAGGACGAAGAAATAAATTCCGCCCAGGATATTCAACGAATAAAAACTCATTTTGCTACAAGAAAACATTCATTCTGATGAATAAGTTAAGTGTTATGAGCCATTGTTGTTCGCCGGTCGTGCACGTCGTCTGCCTTCATCCTTGCAACTGTGGAACAAAGGACGAACGGACTGAGGGCAAGGATAGAGGGGATTTTGGCTTGACGAGAGAGTGTTGTTTAATGAAATTCTCTGTAATGGTATTTAAAGGAAGGACGGCGCTTACCAAAGAATGGATTGTGGCTGTCCAAATTAAGCCTGAAGTGCGGCCGATTCGTTTGATCACGAATTTGCTCTTACGCAACAAGGAGTAGGATGTTTTAAGAGGAGTTTGCTTGAAGGTCTTTAAAGTTGCGGCAGTGTTCCTAACTGCGGTGCAACTCTTCAAGTGCGACGATCAGTCATAAGCACTCCACTCAAATTGCTGTTACTGTTGTGTACTGTGTTCTGTCACTGTCTAATAAATCGCTCTCAAACTGCAGTTCCTTTGTTGTCGTTCTTAAAATTAAATTTGTAATCATTAGATTGTAATTAGATAACCGCCTTGCAGCTTCATCAATCACTTAACTGATTTTCATTGCTCCTGATGGCGGAGGAGAACCCGCATCCGAACCCGAACCAGAACCAGAATCATGGCAAAACGAAGAAACGCGTTGGATGACTGTGGAAAAAAACGAAAGAAATACTTGATTGATTGAGTTTACTCAGTGAAAAAATATGAAGAGAAGCAGCGAGTTGTTATGCTGGAAGAACTACCACATGTGGGTGGAATAAGTAAACTGCGATATATGTACATACGTATTAATGAGTATCTGGCAGGCGAATAAGTAATTAATGCGATTCGCAGGCGAAACTTGGTTGAAAATCGATTATAATTACGAAGACAGATGAGGGGTTGAGCGTCGATTGATGGCAGTAGGTAAGAAAAATCAATAAGAAAACGTTTTCTCTTTGCAGTCGGTTCATTGTTCTCGTTTCGACTTCAATTCACTTGTTTCGCTCAGATTTACATAATTTTTGTTAACATCCAGCTTAAATAGAGATCGAGGTGAAATAGTGGTATACTTAAAAAAACGATCGTGGAAAGAGCATTCCCACTGAACACACTCATTCAGGCATACCCAACAGACCCCCAGACTGACAGCTGCCAGCTGTCGTGTGTGTGTTACTCAGTTCGGAAGTGTTTTTATGTTTTTTTTTTTATTCTATACACAAGTACACTGTTCGGGTAGATAAATCAAGATAATCTGTGATAACAATAAATCGATTGTTCACAATTCGAGAAAACTGTTCAATAAACATTCGCCATTACGTTAATCAATAAATCGACATTTCAGTGTAACGCAATCAGCCTGCAATGTGACGGAAGTGGCAAAAGAAACAAAATCCAAATCCACATCCATTTCAAAACAAGTGTCACGTAATTGTTTTCTGCAATTGTGATTGATTATCAACGAAAAGTCTGCGCCTGCCGAAAGAGCTGCTTGGCAAACCAAATTCCCAGAGTGTCCTCCTTATTTAGTGCGCAGTTTCTAAAAACGATCTTTCAAATAATCACATTCCACAGCTGCTGTTGATACACACGATCGATGCTTGTGTATAGATCTTTCGATTTGATGGTAAGATTGCGCTGCAAGACGTATGACAAATTTTTGTTAACTTTTTTTTTGTTTTTTTTTGTTTGCAGAACAGCTCGTGACTGTTTTGGGGAAAAGGAAATTTGTTCAATTTCTCTGTCGGCTGAAACAATTGTGATAGAAAATAAATATTTTGCAATCAAGGTGAGACTAAAAGAAAAATCGTAACCCTGCCACCCCAACGTGCATTCAGGATTTCCATCGAACTTCAACATTCCACACCTCATTTGGTCTCATTGAGAATGTATCTGCCACAAGATGACATATCGGAGATTGTGCTTCGGCAACGGAACAAGAAAGACAAGCTGGCCGAGGAGCTGTGCAAGAACAAAGAGAAAGTTGCCCGGTTGCTGAAAGATTTTCGTATCCTCTCCCAACCCTTCAATACTGACATTGCAGCCGAAATGCGGGATTTGGAGGACGAAATCGAGAAGCTTCGACGTTGCTGCCAAGATATGTCGAACAGTTTAGTGGAAAACAGTGGCAATCGCGAGAATGCAATTATAGCAGAACAAAGACAGCCATTGCGGCCAGCACCACCACCACCGCCCCAGGCTCCGCCGCGTGCGCGACCATATAATCTATTTGCAGGTCAGCCGGTTCCATCGCCGAGATATCCTCTCAGTCCTCAAAGTCCTGCAAGTCAGCACAGTCAAACACCTTCACCAGTGTGTCAGTCCCCGTCACCGGATCAGCCACAGCTTCATCTCCAGCCAAAGGTAATGGATACAAACGATGGACCCGACCCGAATTGTGGAGAACAGCCGTGGGCATGCAGTATGTGTACATTTCGGAACCATCCGCTGCTTAATAAATGTGAATGCTGTGACAATATACGAATCTTGTCGGGCACGGTGAGGATTGTGCCTTCAAATCCTTCCGCTCGTCCGTTACTTGGCCTTTGCTCCAAGTCGGAACCTCCGACGCCTGCGAGTCCTGCATCAGGACCAACCTCTGCTCGCTTATTCACCTCATTGTCCGCTGAGCATAATCGCCCGAGTGTGCCTAGCACTAGCGAAGACAACCTCATACAGTTTACTGGTGATGTTCTTATGTGATGGATCCTAGTCATTGTAAAGACCAGACCATATGTATACATAAATATATGCATATCTATTGACTATCCAATTCCTATTTATCTTCTTTTTTTTCATCACCATTACCATTGACAGCTTGTCATTTTACAGCCCTTATCGACTTCACCCTGTTTGAAAGTCGATAATGTAGTGCGGTGCCGGCGCATGTCAACAAATTAGTGGCTGACGTATTTGAACAACATTTGTGGCGTTTGTTTTGATTAAATATATTTCTTGCAAAACTTTTTGAAATAAACCAGTCAATTGTGTATTGAACTTTACAAATAATAAATAAACATCTAGTCCGAAATGGATGACGAAGCAGAAACTTATAAACTTTGGCGGATCCGCAAGACCATCATGCAACTCAGTCACGACCGTGGTTACTTGGTGACGCAGGATGAATTGGATCAGACGCTGGAGCAGTTTAAGGATATGTTTGGCGACAAACCGAGTGAAAAACGACCGGCACGCAGTGATTTAGTCGTTTTAGTTGCTCACAATGACGATCCGACAGACCAAATGTTCGTATTCTTCCCCGAGGAACCGAAAATCGGCATCAAGACGATTAAGACATACTGTACGCGTATGCAGGAGGAGAATATTCATCGAGCAATTGTGGTTGTCCAAGGGGGAATGACTCCGTCTGCTAAGCAGTCTCTGGTTGACATGGCTCCAAAATATATTCTGGAACAGTTTCTGGAATCGGAACTCTTGATCAACATTACCGAACACGAGTTGGTGCCCGAGCATGTTGTGATGACACCCGAGGAGAAATTGGAGTTGCTGCAGCGCTACAAGCTGAAGGAGAACATGTTGATGAGAATCCAGGCCGGAGATCCAGTGGCTCGTTACTTTGGATTGAAGCGCGGCCAAGTTGTCAAGATTATTCGTTCGTCAGAGACTGCTGGCCGGTACATCTCTTATCGATTGGTGTGTTAAGCGGATGGAGAGATGTGACTGAATGTAACCAAAGATAGATTTAAATAAAAACGTACTAAGCCAACAGGTTATTTGAATTTGTGAGTCATTTTCAGGACAGTGACTTTTGATCACGTTTCTTCATTCTGGCTCTCTACTTAAATGTATCCGTTGCCCTGCATGCTGAGAGGGAACTTCATTTAATTCTTTGGTGTTTCTTTGTACACCGTGAGCTGGGGGGACTGAAATAAATTAACATACGTTGCTTGCTTTCTCTTATGAAAGAGATCAAAAGAATGCATCTGTTGCGAGTTGGAGAGTTCATTTGAATAAACGCTCCTTGCTTCGGAGTACTCTGCCTCCATTTACTGCATAATCTTCTAAATGAAAGTTTCCTAATGTTAATAAGGTGATTACACAGAAAATTCAATTTGAATTTTACTACGTTCCTTAAATCCGACGGAGTGACGGAGCGCCATTACCGCGTTCTTTAAGCAGATTAAATGCAAAATGGCTTCTTCATCCGAACGAACTCGCTGCATTCAACTTCTTAATTTTTTTTTAGGGGGGAAGTGTCATAAAGCAGGACTTACAAATCCTCTAACGTCCTTTTCCTCCTTCAGACTGTGTGAGGGACAACAAAGGGTGATTGCATTTGGACTATTAAGGGTTCTTCGGTCTTTCTAGTTCCTACCTCAACTTAGGCTGTTCATTGAGGGAGAGTGAGAGAGATTAGGAAGGAGCATCATGATTTCGCCGGATTCAGCTGGTGGCGATTTCGCCGAAAAGCTCTCGCTCTCGCGCTTCTAACAGCTTTTGCTTCTTTCTCCAAGTGCGCATCCCGTATTGTTCTTCTTCACGTCCTTCTCTCTCTCTCTCTCACTGCGGTTCATCCATCAATATTCCCGGGAACGAGTTGATGGGAGATAGAGATAAATGTGTTCATATGAACCCGAAGTATCAATTCCTTGTCATCGCAAAAGAATTGAGAAAGTCTGACCTCAATATCACGATTCCGACCATGATGGGGTTGTATAATCAATGTGCAACAGGCGAGAGTTTATTTTTGAGGGAGGGAGGGCTTTTTGACAAGTGATAAAGATTCGAAGTCGTTCTGATGAAGGAATCGACAGCGTTTAAGCAACTGGTTGAGAATTGTAAACCTGTTGAGATCTCTCTGCGAATTTAATTCGTTCCCTCTTTTCCCGGCATTAGGATTCAACATATGCCACCGGGAGATAACCGATTGAATGACCTCTTTCCTTTTTAATGAAATACGCATCGTAACACGAATGTAATCGATGCAAGGACGCCATCGGTTGGCATGGCATGGATATCGTCGCAGCATTTTATGTCTCCCCTTCGTTACAGTTAAGGATTTATGCGTTGGAATCACCATAAAATTCCATTAATACCCTTGGCTCTGCTCCATGGTGTTAGGTGACAGATAATCTTAGCGGAAATTGCACGGACTAAAGTATGGCCGTAATAGTGTGCGGAATGTCTTAGCGCCCGTGCAGGTGTGTCCTTTGGAGTCGAGATTCTTGCCAGCCAATAACTCAGAACGCCATCCAAATTGTAAATTCAAATTTTCTTCTCGCCTCATTCTGAATGAGAATGAGGACGGGACACATATTCGATTTTGAAAAGGATGCAGAATGTCTGTTTAGTTAAATGCCAAAGTTACGGGTGCTGTGAGTCGCGCATTCAAACGGGTGAACATTTGGTGTTTGACCTTTTCCCCGGTGTACAGACTGCAAGGAGGCGCTCTGGATATGAACATGAGTTGGCCTTGTGTCCATTGAAAGGGATGTGTTAAGGTCAGTAACACAGTCATGTACCTGTTGGCGGGTATCTGTTGCCTGTGACCACATGTGCATGCAACTCATCGAGTAAGACTATTCACGGGAATCCTCTTTACTTCGATTACTCCTCTGAATTCACTAAAATGTGCTCAGAATAGATTCCAACCTCAAGTTGGATAGATGAACCATGGGTCATGTGTATGATTTCACTTCATCATCGATGCCCTTTGAACAGTCAGATGGGCGACTTCTCACATAAATCCAAAGAATACCCCCGCCTAATTTCGCGTACATTTCACCCCCCAGTCTACCCATCACAGCCCCCCCCTCCACAATGCGGTTTATTATTTGCACCAGCATCGGATTTATGGTTCAACTATTTTCCAATTACCTTCACCGATACGCGGCCATTGAATGAAATTATTAATTTACGCGAACAGATACACTTCAACAGCGCTGCTTTCAGTTCATCGACAAGCAGCATAATTAATTCTCATTTCGATTGTTAATTGAATTCATTTACTTCGGGATGTTGTTGTTTTTTTATTTTTATTTATTTTTTGTTGTTGTTCATTTAAATACATAAATCATCAAACTGTGCTAAGTGATGCTGCAAATGAACATCACACTACCAACGATTGGCGGACGGTGTGGCGGTGGTGCTGTTGCTGGTGGTGGTGGTGGTATTTAAATATATTCCATTTAATGGATTTATCTGAATGTTATTGCGATGGTTCGCAAATGAAACGAAGTCCACAGAAATACGGCATTCCGATGGCCGCCATAAATCCTTGGTGTTTCATGGACCATCACCTTCAACTACCTTTGCAATTAAGTAATGAAATTAATTTGTAACTGTTAACATTCCCATTCCCACTCTGACGGCTGGTGAACGCAGATAAGGGAATTATAGAATACCGAGAGTGTGGGCGAGATGGCCGAACGGTGGATATGACTGTAAAAACAAAGGATATGATGGCGTAAACATTTATTGCTCCCCCATGAGGAAGGTGGCTCATAATGATGAAGGGTATTCAACAGTCAGTCGGTTGAGTGGAGCGAAAATGTCGCATAAAAAATGCTGGCTCTATCAGGATGTTGAAATCGACTTTAATGTGTGCCTGTCGGTCAGTTGCGGGACTCAAAACACGCCCTCTTTTTGGTTCGCCCCCATAGTTTTGCAAATGAAAAAAAAATTGTCAGATTTCTATTGATTTTCTGCTTAAAACACTGGGCCACCATAATCGACAGCAGGCAGCCCAATTCTCGGCCACATGACATGAAATGCGTTTTTGCAAAGCACACAAGTGAAGAAGGACCTCATCGAACTTGATGTGTGCAACTGGAGGCAGCTGGCGAAAGATCGTGCTGCCTGGAGAGGCTTGCTGGATGAGGCCCAGGTCCACCCCGGCCTGTAGCCCCAAACAGCTGGATGGCGCCGTTGGTTGAGTGCCTGCCCCTGGTTAGGGAGGTCCCCGGTTCGAATCCCAGCGAAAGAAAATCTGGTCCAGTCACCATTTGCCGTTTTGATCAATTGAACGGCGCTATCACTGGAGTTGTCGATCAGTGCTAAGTAGTCTGACTATGGGTAGCACAATGGACGGGGATTTCGCTGGCAGCCCAACAACATAAGCCAATCGTTGCGCCAAACAAAGAAGAAGAATTAATAATGTCAAGTTCTGTTCCAAGAATCGTAGCACATCTATCCGAGAACTATACGGAGTTTGTTTATCTTTTTAGAACTAATTTAGAACTCTTTATAAAATCATGGACATTTAATGAATTATCATACAAATTGTGTCGGCAGACAAGGGTACTGTTGATGAGCTTGTCAAATTTAGGACTAGCCCAGGTGAAGTTTTATAAAGGGTGTTTTTTTTTAGAGGTATAGAACTTTGAAATGGAATAAAACCAAGATGATTTTTTTAAATTGACATGAATGTTACTTTATTTGAAAGATAATCTTCTGGCATTGTAATTTAAATATGGATTCTGACCGCCACGGCTGGCTCGGACGTAGTCTAATCTGTAGGTCTAATTTTCGATGACTTTTTCCAACATTTGTGGTCGTATATCGGCAATAGCGCGGCGACTGTTGTCCTTCAAGTGGTCAATTGTTTCGGGCTTATCGGCGGAGACTAGCCTTCGCATATTCTCACAGAAAGTAGTCAAAGTTGCGTGATCTTGGAGGCCAATTCACGGATCCGTAACGTGAAACTATGCGGTTACAAAACGTTTCCTTAAATGAATCAGGTATGGCGCGAGCTGTGTGACGATGTCTTGTTGAAGCCACAACCCCTGCACATCATGGTTGTTCAATTGATGAACGAAAAAGTTAGTAATCATGGCTCTATAGCGGTTACCATTGAGTGTAACGTTCTGGCTGCATCGTTTTCAAAGAAGTACGGACCAATTATTCCACCAATATACCAAACAGTCAGTTTTTGTGGATGTAACAGTGTCTCAACATACTCTTGAGGATTATCATCACTCCAAATACGGCAGTTTTGTTATTGACGTATCCATTCAACCAAAACTGAGCATGGTGAAAATGAAATTTCGAACAGAACCATGATTTTCTCAAATAAATTTGCACAATTTGGAAGCGTTTATCAGGCCTTAGTCTGTTCATGTTGCCAAATGCCAAACCAAACTAAAAATCAATCACTTGACAGCTGACAAAATGGCCGCCAGTTAAAATAGTGTTCACCACTAAGAAAAACACCCTTTATCAGCTCTATCTCGGGATTTTGAATCGAGCGTTGTAGCGTCCACTTTCAGTGTAAACGTAACTCCTGTTCACAAACTGTCGCCTCTAGGCACAACGGCTCAGGCTGTTTGTTGCCTTTCAGTTGTTGAGCGATATTGCACGAGGAATAAGCACGATCCCTCTCCTCAATCGACTCAAATAGGAACATAAGCTACCCTCTAGAGAGTGGCCAACGATCGCGTGAATCGGAGAGGACATGCCATGTATCGCGAAAGAGTACAGTCGTTGGTTTATTCCTGGTAGACATTCGACTTATCGCAGTGAATCTAAAATGTTATTGCAGTTGCTGACCTTGTTCAAAATTTCCAGTCGTCCACAGCAAATTGATGTAGCAACGAACAATGGACCACTTTACACTCCATCATCCAGTTAATTGTTTTCCTCAATTAACTACTCAAGCATTTCAGAGGAAACTCAAGACGAACTGGGGTATTTCACAGCTTCCCAGCTGCCATTGTCTTCCCTTCGAAGGAGCTTGTGGAAATTAAAATGTCCACACGCCACTCCACCCACACTCTGCCATCAAACATGCAAAGGAAATGTATCCCCATCTCAAATTAACGATAAGAAAACATTCAACAACGTTTCAAAAAGTCGCACAGCCACCCACATCGGCTCACCGTCACCACCACTCGTTTCAATATTTTGAGCCGCTGTTGAATGGGTGAGCGCCATGCAGACGTGCCTTCATTACGTTGTCCAAATAAAATGATATTTCCTTTAAAATATCCTTCTGGCATTTATTTATCCTGTCACCAGAGCAGCAGCAACATGCCCTGACACTCACTGTGTCTTGTGTATTTCTTTTTTTTTTTTCGCCATGACATCTGGGGGAGAGCACGCTCAACCACTCAGCGGCAGGGGGATCAAAACAAAAATATTTTCGCTTTTCGCTTTCTGTTTTCATTTTTCTCTTGTTTTGTCGGAGCCAAATGTGTGTGCGCTCTCCAAAGGACACTCGATTATTCAGCTATTGTTTAGCAACGTGTGTTTGTGTTCATCAAAAGGACTCTCGTCTATCCTGTTTATCAGTGTCTCGGTTTGTTTATCAGTTGGATGTGTATGGAAATTCTATTGATTTTTGTTCTTCGCTTTGATTTCGCTCTTCGAAGGGAAGCGTCCTTGAGGTCAATTGTTTTTAGTTTATTGTCTGTGAATAAAGTCGGGACAGTTTGTTCATGTTATTGACGCTCCATTGGGCTGTCGAAAGAAGAAAAACGAAGAAACAATGCGAAGCGGGATTAGATGCCGACTTGTGTGTTATTTCGTCTTCAGATTTGTTTGCCCATTCAGAAAAAGTGGAGGGTTGGAGGAGCTCCAATTTCGTCGGCGTTTCTGATTAACATATGTGTGAGGGAAATATTTGACAAGGACTCTCGATCTCGTGGATGACATGAAGCCAATGAGCAATAGTCTGGGGATGCGAGAGTTGAGGCGTTCATTGAGACCTTGATTAAATGTTTTGGAATGAAGTGTACACTGTCTGTAGTCGCAGACGCTTTAACGATCGCAGTCGCGTATTAAAGGCTTTCATCTGTCTGCGCGGTGTCTGTCACGGCTCACGACTATTGCTTGTTTTAAAGAAACTAAATTAATTCTCAAATACAGCGTCGCGCATTATGCCTTTCACTTGACTTTTTGATGTATTTACCTATTTCTGTTGTCAAGTGAAGTCGGACACACACGTGCACACAGACTTCAAACCAGCCTTTGTGATAAATTAATCAAATACTCTTTTCCATTTGATTGCTCATTGGTCTATCAACTGTCATTTGCGCGCAAAGACCTCCAAGCGGACCCGCATGTCAAAGGAATAATGTCATTTGCAACATCTGCGGATGAGTCCTTGAACTGCCGTCCTTTCGTGGCAACGTTGAACCTGTGTGAACTGAAAAGTTTCAGCTCTTTGGCGTATACGTAACATTTTTTTTCGCTAAAAAATCCCTTCGACTGGATGGAGAATCCAATTTTTGCCCTTGTCCACCCGTGAGGCAATGCAATTTTGTGTAGTTAACGGAAATTGAGTTAAAAGTTAACTACTTTTGAAGGGATGAGATGAAGAGCAACCCTTTGGAGAGCAAGTTGTCAGTCGCACATAAATTTGGCGAGTGAGTGAGCGATTTGCTGAGGCAACAAACTCATATTCAAATCGAATCTGAAGCAGATAAGCCCCCAATTGATACTACAAATCCATTCATCCTCCGCAATAATCCCCAAACACTCGTAAGACATACATTTTTGGGTTCTCACGCTCAAACGGCTCCACGTTGAACATATTCCAATTGTGATCGCTTCCAAGTAATCCTCAGAGACGTAGAAACTCAGCCTCCATTTGCCCCACTGCGATGGCACAAAGGAGCTTGTGTGAGTCAAGAAATCACCTGGAGATACACATCACTGGTCCTAGGAACATGAAGCTCACACATGCTCCGTTGGGGTGCCGGGGTGGGTATTCATAGCACTTGTTGGCTTCCAGAGAGAACACTCGTAGCTGACATTATCTCTGTCTTGTGTGTCACCGAACCGAACTGCATACGCTCTCCGTTCAAAGGCACTGTAGTCGCATTCATTGTGTTCCTGATAAATGGTTTCGTGTAATGATTTTTGCAAGGATTCCGTGATTGGAATCGATAATATTTTCTTGTGTTAGCGATGAGAGTAATTACTCTGGCGGAGGGTAATGCATTGCTTTGCGTGTGTTGAAGGATTTCTGTTTCGAACTCTACGAGCTGTAGGCCTTTGAGGCGTTAAGAAAATGATTAACAATGAGAAGGCGAGGAATCACTTAGAAAAGCTTATCCATGAGAAATTGCTTTTGATTTGAATTCAATTCGCTAGAGAGTGGTTGCAAAAAGTGTGCGTGCAAGTCATTACTGAATGAGGACCAATGAGCAAGCGAGTTTATTCCTTAAAACGCCTTTGAATACACCCATCCCCTTACCGCATGAGAATGGCTTGAACAACAAAAACAAAAAGGGCGACTGTCACAAAACGAGGACAGCAGTTGAAGTGAGAAATGAAGACATGGGGGAGGAAAATTGGTTTTTGTCTTCAAAATATTCCTCTTCAGCTCGTGAATATTTGCCGGATGACTAGTGATTTTCCTCTCTGGGGCTCACCGCCTTCGTAGGGACGAGCAAAAAAAAAAAGGTTATTTATGTGAGTTTCTAAGCCCGTTGAGGATGAATGAATGAGTGTCATGAATGTGAAATGAATAAGCCTCTTAGATTGGTATTCTACGACCGGGAGCAGAAAAGGTACAGTGCGCCCTTTTCATTAGAGCTGCCAACTACTGCCAATTTCTTTGCAGGCTCCAAAATCCTAAAAACCTGTCTCAGCGCAGATCAATCCACAGAAACTCCGCCATGCAAAGCCTCACAAACGATGCCACATATTGTGAACGAAGCCCAAATTGGCAGTTGCAAAAAATCCCATCACGTCTCGAACTGCCGCTTCGCTTCCACAAATATTCGTCATAAATAAAAGTTTTCTGTTCTTTTTTCACATAAAAATGTAGATACATCCAACGGTGGTGACATTTAGAGGATGTGTCTGCACGCAGTGCTCTCCGTCGAACAGTGCCCTCAACGTGACAGTTGGCAGTTTAATGACACTTTTTAAGCTGTTCTGTGCACATAATGGGTCTGACACTTATTGGGATGTACAGTGTACACCCATACAGCCCGCCAGCCAAACGGGCGGGGTGTCGTGTGACTACTGCAACTTTTTCGGAATAATGTCGCGAAAACTTTTCCTCGTCTTGCCGCGAGTTAATTTCATTAAATATCACGAAACTTGTTCGCTGTTTGTTTTGTGATGGCATTTTTGAACTTGAAAGACTTTTTTGAAGTCCCGTCGGCTTGTGGTGACTTTGTTTTGCTAAAATTAGATATCACAGCATTTTTTGTCTGTCGACATAGACAGTCTAAATCGTATGCTTTTCTTATTCATATCCACTGTGCAACTGCATTCAGAGAAAGTTCTATTCAATGGCACTCGCCCAAAGGGTTGGGCTTTGAATACCCTGTCGCAAACTACCGGCATTCAGTTGGCGGAAGAGGATTCACTCTGTCGTCAAATTAGGTCAGATGTAACAACCATCAGCGAGTGTATGTAATTGACATCGTCACGTACACATATATACTTCGAGTGCTTCATGAAGGCTTCCTTTCAGCATTTCCTCGTAGCCTATTGCGAAACGTGAATTGAAATGCTCCTCTGTGTGCGGTTTAGTTGTTTTAATTACCCCACTAAGGGAGTGATATCCTGTCGCATTGTAGCCTTTTAACTCTTGTTGCAGCAAACGCTGAGAGACGCAGAGGGAGCAGTGAAATTGCAAACTACTGCAAAACTCCATCAACTCCCCTCGTGACTCGTGACATAAACGAACACACAGATGCCAACTAAATGTCAATTACCTCGCATTTGGTTCTCGAACACACCCGCGTACAAGTATTGATTTATGTTCCCTCCCAATTGTATTCAAAAGAGAAATTTGCCGAGAATGAGTTCAATTATTCAATTCGAAGGCCGTTTACCCAAAAGGGACACATTGAATGTCGCTGGCTTTGTCGACAAACTCCGCACACATTCATCGACATTTGCGACGCCGATGTCCTCTAGACTGGCACAGCAAACGATAACCGTTCATAAAATCCTAAATGGGCATTCGATATGCCATTCATTCTGTGACCCATTCCCGCCTTCGTCTAGCCAGCATTGTACCCGAAACCATGGCACTTCTGAATATTCCTTCACTTTAAAGTGATCACATCGATACAGTTTGACGACTTTAATGTAATCCCGCAATGGCTGCAATGCTCCCCAGCGTCTGGACGTCGTCTAAGATGACATCGGATATTCAAAGTCAATCAATTTTTAATGGTATACATGAGGTATGACCATGTGTGTGTGTGTGTGTGTGTTAACACATGCCCCAGGAGGGGTTTTGTGTCGATATGTTCCCCATGGGGTAATGTGATTACATGCTCCATCTGAGAGCGGGCCTTGGGCTCTAGTAAATATCACCGTTATATTATTTCAATTAATACCCATTACTGAGGGAGGTGTGTGCTATGCTAGGAGTATTTCAAATTTCATGCGTCGAGCATATTTGATGCGTTGGGTTTCGTTTAGAGGGTTGGATAGGACACCAGGTCCATTGCGATACCCTTAGACAGATTACTACCACTGATCGACCAGATTTGAAAACCGGATAAAGGGAATTAACTTTGCTTTCACTGGGATTCGAACCGGAAACACCCTCTAACCAAGGGCAGGCACTCAACCAACTGCGCAATTCAGCTGTTCATTAAAGGGGTACATCCCCAATAAACGGGAGCCGCAGGTGAATCGAATTGGCAGGACTTAGGGCTGAAGACGAGGGAAGCAAACTAAGCAAACTACGTAATAAGTGTTATTTACGGCTTCACCTTGCAACTACGTTTCACCACAATCCACAGCCATCCACTGGGGTACTGGATCTTCGACAAATCACCATCCTCCGTGTCATTCCACTCATTTCACTCTCTTCCCCCCCCCCCCATTTAAGCCGATAAACACCATAATTTCGTTTGTTAATCCTTTCCCCAATGCGCTGATTTATCTCTGCAATTTGTGACAGTTTCCATAATTAACAATTCGTTTCCCCTTTTGTTCACATTATCCATTTGTCGAGGCAATTGTGAGGCCCATCGCTCTGCTATCTGCTCCGTGTTACTTAGCCATTCTCTTTGGGTGTCCTTGTAAGTGGTTGTGGACGAAAGGATTCCGCGAAGGAGCGATGATTTAACACTCCAATCAACGGGGATTATTTCGATCGTTTTTGTCCTGGGCAATAATTCACGACAATTAGGCGAAAGCTTTCGCTCCTGAGCTGAATGTGAAATGGTTGAATGGTGCCCGAGAGTCTCCCTTTACTATCATAATCCGTCGCTTCGAGGAGAGCCGAATCCTTCGACGAAGTCTGTATTTAATTTGGGCATTAAATGAACACGATTTTATGGATCCTTTCGAATTGAAAACGATGACGATGGAGCTGCCTAATTTTCGTGATTCTCCCGACTCTTAAATGGTGAAAGGTCGTAGAAAGGGCATCGGACGCAGTCATCTTGAGAGCATTCTTGAAGTCTGTTTGGTTTGCGACACAATTACTTTCGAGAATATTTTCAATTTTTCATCTCCTGTGCGTTTGCAACCAACTCATACCAGCCACGCAACGTTGAATGAAAATGATGCAAAACTACTCCAGTCTCTCACTCCTTCTGCTTTCGTCATGCATACGCATCGTGCTGTTGTTTCCCTGAATGATGTTCAAAGCCATAAGCAGTTGCGCCTGATGGTGAATCTTTTATGTCGTTTATGCCTCCTGGTGTACTTAGAAAAATTGATTTCGTTTTGCGTGTGTGCGCGCTGTTCCTTAACTAAGTCATCCGTCGCGTCCGTATCTACTCCTCTCGTCCTTCATGTTGGCATCGCCGTTGTAGTCGTCGTCGTCGTCGTCATCATCGTCGTCGTCGTCGTCGTTTATAACAAAGAACCGTTCGCTTATTCATGACATCCTTTATATTTTGCATCAGCATCATTTTTGCTTCATTAAACGATGCTCTTATTTTTGGATTCTTACGTTCATTTCATTATACCGCTCTCAGGGATGTTGTTGTTTTGTTTTTTGTTCCTTTTTTTGTTTTTGCTTTTCACTCCCATCCACAACAGGATGAGGAAGCGACTGCTTGAACGCATCATGGGAATAAGTGTGCGTCAGTATGTGCTAATGAGGTATGAGATAAGATGAAGCCAAAAGTGGACCTCGGAGCAGATGAAGTTTTGTGGAAGGAGCTGCATTATCCTTTGATTGGGGATTATAGAAAGTTAATTGGTTTTATAGCTGAGTCCTTGATTCAATGAACTGTGGCTGAGACGACATCGATTCGATTGACGGTTAAATTGTGCTGACATCATAAACTTGTTAACAATTTCTAACTTCAGGTGTCAATTGTTGCTGTCGTTAGACGCCTTAGGTGACTCATTTGTGTGATCCCTTTTGTCTCACCTCTCTTGCGTAGAACATTGAAAAATCGACGACGAATGTAGCGTGTTGCATAGTGGCGGCCGTGGCGTTGTGGGTCTGTGCGTCGACATCTATTGCGTCTAGATTTGAATCTAAGAACGAACAAAATAATTTAAATTACGCCCCCTCTCGTTCGAGTCACTGACAATGTTCAAAGAGTATCTCTAACTGCCCAGAAAAAAGCTTTCCAAATTTAGCCGTTCGGTGTCTGCACAAAACTGTATGTCCCTATCACTCGTGAGAGAATAATAGCACCTACAACACGATTGCTGAGAAGTTAGGCCATGACCCTCTACGCGCTGGTGCTACAGCCCATATTATCTATATACAAATACTTGCTGACGGTTTTTGTGGTACGCTTATACGCCGTCCTGCTCAACCGAATGGCATGATACTTACACCATTAGAAAGGTAATTTTGTGCAGATGTGCACAATGTAACGAACTTTTACCCTAATTGGGCAATCCGGCATTATGAACAACTTTCAGTCTGACATCGAAGACATAGTTCATAGTTTCAATAAGAAACATGTTTCGAAAATAACTCCGAATTTGTAACCGGGATAATTAGAAACATTTATACATTTCTCGGACATTTGTCTTTCCGATATATTTAGAACATTTATACATTTCTCTGGCAATTATTAAATATCTCTAGTTATTTTTAAAAGTCGCCTTAACAATCGTATATTCTCCCCAGTCGACAGTCATGTCCAAGTTGTTAGTTGTCTATCGAGCCAATCATCAGAGATACTTCAGTTGCCACATTAACCTGATCTAACCTCGTTCGGTATTCCAACTCCCCACCCGTCCACTGCCTCCATTGAACACAGCTCCAACTTCAGTCGTCAATCGTCTCACACACGCTCAATCTCTCGTATCCGGTCCAATGTTAGCTCATTCACCACTTTTGCCATCACAGTTCGGCGAAGTAACATTTCACACCGCCCCTGCCATTTCCCCCCAAACAGCTTATAAGCTTTTTCATCCTTGAATGACTTTTGAATTCGATTTGCAAAGTCCGTGAAGGTTCTTCTTAAGAAGATTTTCGACCATGAACGGTTTTCATATTTGCCTTGAAAAGTTTTGAGTCACCCCAGCGATGTGCTCCTTGTTCTGGTGACGACTCAGGAATAGGGATTGAAACTTCATTCCCTGGGGATGCCGGCGACGAGGATGAGATCCACGTCGTCCTCCTTAGTTCAGCCATTATCCCTTAAGATCCTGCCAAAGGAAACCCCGTGAATTCAAGCTGAATTCTTTTATTCGTTGGATGCACAAAAAAAATTACAGCAATCATCCCACGGGAGATTAAGCATTTAATATGTCTTCCAAGCTTCGCATATCCATTCATTATCACCAAAGGACACAATAGCGGTGTTATCCTTTTCACAGAATCAACACAAGTATGTATCGGATACAGCAACAGGCAAATTGAAATAAAATCCCTTGAATCTCCTTTCAATTCCCGAGTCTCTCACTAATTTGTTTCTCTCAGTCTCCCCGAAGATCCTCTCATAAATCCTTCAGTGTACCGTTACATTAATGATATTACCAAATAATCGGAACAAAAAAGAACTGTTTTTTTTTTTTTGGGATAAATCGCCTCAGCAGGGGTCAAGAACAAAGCAGACAGCAGACAGTGCGTGAGACTAAATCCTACAACCAAATGAATGAAAAAGGATTCCAAGCACTAAGTCTGTGTGTGGTCGGTTGCCAAAGGAACGACAGATGTCCCCTTTTCAAAGGCGGGACGGCGAGGGAGGCAAAACAAAATTGCTGACACTAACCAGATTCGATTCGGGCAAAAGGATATCGATGACGGAATAAAATATGTCTGATTGATGCTGATTCTGGTTCGATGAATCGGGTTGTGCCTTCCTGACGTGTTGCCGGCTAAATGTCTTTGTCCCATCAAATATGATTTGACATTCATGAAGGTGATGATGGGTCTGCTTTTGGCAGCTCCCACACATTGCTGATGTATCATATTCCCTCAAATTCACCACTCCGATATCTGTATTCATTCAACACAACAACACCCATCCATCCATCATACGCAACAACAGCAACAATTCATTTCTAACTCAGTTACTCCTCACAAACAGACTGCTAACCTCAAAATCAATCAAGTCATAATCAATTTAAGGCTTGCGGCTATCCTCCATCTTATCCTGTGCAGTGGTGGTTGGCGTATGTCTTGTCTGTCGTGCTTCACACAGTTAGTGAGAATATGCCATAATTGAATGGAAAATCACACAGCAACTAGTGTGGGCGTTGTATTGAGCGGGATATTGTGGGCGTAGGGTGCTTTTTGCAAACACATATATTCAGGGCGTGTATATATTGAAGGGAACCGGAAGTTATGAATGAGCCTGCGGCTTGCGATGAGTGGGTGAGAGGGACTCAGGCATTCATCTGTTTTGTCTTCACAAGGAAGCCTCTTAGGGTGGGCGTGATGAGAATTGGTTAGAAAAACACTTGCACCGCCTTCGAAATTGTTGACACCAATTAAAACACTTCAACCGAAAAAAAGTTTAAAAAACAAACTCACCACCCGCGTGTGCCAGGTCAGTTAGAACTTTTGTTTTGCAACAACTTCTCTGTAACGATATTTTAAGCAGCAACAATCGCTACAGTATCGCTACAGTCCCTGCAATTTCGTTTGGCACAGTTGTTTTTGAGTGAATTTAAGTGGATGAAAAATCGATATCCTTTCAGTGGAATAAAGTACAAGAGCAAACATCGGCAAGAGAGAACTTCGGTAATTAAAAGTAAAGTTGTAGCATTCCTCCCTTCTCTTCCTGGTGCCGACCATCGCGGACATTGGTTCGTGAGGAAAAGTAAAGTTTTTACTAGGTAATTATCGATAGCATCAGCACCTCGATGTTCCTCGGTAGTTGGTAGGCAGCTGGTCTTAGGGAGAGCCCCACTGAGGAAGTGGATTCATAAATATGCGAAATTAATGCGATTTCTTTTCTTTTCTTATGCAGGCGAGTTATGAGATTTGAAGAAGAAGAAGTTTCTATGCAATTTTAAATTAAGGTGGATATTGACCTAGATTTTCTGCAAAGTCTGGCAAATTGACTTCGTAGTCCAAAGTTGAGTGGAAGCTGGTACGGAGGCTAGAGAGATGAAGCTACATTTTGGACGTTGTGCGTAAAGTTTGTGCGTGCGGTGGCTTAGTTGCAGCCAGCTCCTTCTTTGTAGAAATGCCCCTCACCACTTGCACTTGAACTACTGCTGCTACAAGATGATCAGGAGCAGACTGGACCGAAAGACCCCAAGTGGGTGATATTAAAGAACACTGCCTCTTGGAAGAAAGCACCGGAAGTCTAGGCGCCATGACAGACGACTGAAGAAGCTGCATGAAAGTGGTGAAGATCATCTGCTTTGTGGACAGGTGCAAAAGGAACCGCATGTTTTTCGGTCTCGTCTGCAAAGATGGTGAGTGGGGGAGAAGATATAACACCGAACTGTACGAACTGTTCAGCTACATCGACTTAGCCAGGAGAATGAAGATCCAACGATTGAGATGGCTAAGTCATGTGGAGCGGATGGAAACCAATGCGCCGGCCCAGAAAGTCTTCGAATTCACAGGAAGATCCGACTGCGACTAAGGTGGCGCACGCAACTCGAAAGCGACCTCAACCAACTATGCGTGCGAAACTGAAGGCAGCTAGCTAAAGATCGAGCTGGCTGTAGACGCCTTGTTGGTTGAGGCCCTGATCCACTTCGGACTGTAGCGCCACCTTAAGTAAGTAAGTAAGAAAATGGCAACTGACTTTTCGTAGATAACACACTCACGGCAATCACAAGTCTACTTCACGCCATCCACAGCACCAGATGGTTGGCCACCAGCGTTTAAAGGGTTAACTCAATTTAAGCCGCGTACCAGGACACTGACTTTGTCAGTTTTTAAGTGCATCCCTTCAGCCATCTCAACCCAGAGACAGCTGAGGCACATCGATCGAAGACCTACTCCACGCACGGTATTGCCCTCATTCCAATTCGTACGCCCTCCCTGGCTTATAATCTCTATCGCCACACACACATTCCCCCTCCTCGAGAATTCAAAATCCCTTTAACAATTTCTCGAATATTCAGATTCCAGCAGCACACGTTCATGCTGGAATTTGTGGCTTCCAACATCGCAACGCCAGCATTTCCGTCTCACTGCCCTCATCTCAATCAACAGACATATCTGATTTCCATATAAAAACCCACAGAATGTCCCTTGTAGTGTACGATCCGAGCTCTCCCGTCGAGCAACATAACTTTGCACCCACAAGACCGGTGCTTATCTTTACGTTCTCTGCACTTTCTTTGAAAATCGAAACGTAATGTGAAGCATGCAGGCTGCAGAATCATTCCCGAGATAAGTACATGTTTGTTTTGTTAGACATTTTGCCACTTGCAGGATACGAACGGATGATAGTTCTGTTGTGCTGTTTATTCGTAAACACCGGTTTCCATGGGGGTATGCTTAAAATTAAAGAGCTCCGTTGTTTCGCCCGTTTTTCCAGCAGTCTGCTGCTTCTGTGTGTAATTGACTAAATTACAAGCAAATCACGTAGAACTCTCGTCCTCCACCCCGGCATCGTTCTAATTGTTTTTGCCGACTGCCGAGGGATCCCATTCAGGATGTCGTCTACCCGCACTGGGAACATTCCGTAGAAAAAAGCACACGTCCCTTGTCGTTGTTGTCGCCCTCGTCGTTAGGTGTTCAAATGTAACTCATTGTGTTAAAGAGTAATTTTTCGAATGTCACGTTTCTGGATGTGCACTCCCTTTTCTGGAGTTTCGGAGAAAAAAATTATATGTAATTACCTGCGGAGGATGGCTATTAGGTGATGAGACAGAACATGAGACGCTCGAGGTTCATCGAACATTTGTAATTGAAGAGCTCTTGTTAAGGACAAATTAAGTTGACATTAAGAAAGGACAGATAATGCGTTTGTTACTCGGCATGTAACAAAATTCGAGAGAGATAGAGTTCAAAGGATGTTCATTTCGAGAGTTATTTTTGGGAAGGAGGGAGGGTGCTCTTGAAAGGACAAACATGTTGCTGAAGGAACTGATTGCCCTTATGCTAAGGACACTCGCCGAGTGATTGAGTGTCTTGCTGATTACAGAATATCCCACGGGATTAATGAATTCTGTTGTCAATATTACCCGATTGACGTCTGTTTCAGCTCACTCCTCCACCAGTTTGTTGCCGTTTATTGTCCATCGACTGATTTCCTGATCGATCTAACCTTCGTCTCATTCCTCGTGACTACATTTGCATTAAAAACGTAGAAGAAACCCCCGTCGGCCCGTGTATCCCACACAACACAATCCAATCACATTTTTTTTGTTTGTTCCACACAGACCCCTTATATGTCCTTTTAGTGAATCCCTTTTTACAACAGCCACCCATCAATTCGTCAACAAAATTCAATTACCTACCACTCGCACAGGACTCAGGAACTCGTTGCTATGACAAATCCATTAAAAATATTTGTTTACACGTTCAAATGTTGCGACAATTCCCCGACAATCCCCGCTCCCAACGGAAGAAGCGATGCTTTTCCATTTCCGATTGGAAAATTTTTAATTACTAAAATGACGATACAACAGTTGTTAGGAGCCAACGATAAACAAAGCAATCGAAAGTGCTTCTGTTGTGTTTTCGTTTTTTCTCTCTTCTCTTTCCTTCATGTTGTCCTCTGTTCTGTGGCAGCAAAAAGGATACGTCGACACGTTTCTGTAATGTTCAACATCTCCTAAACGATTTGCAACATCATCCATGTGGTTGTCAGCAGTTGTCACAAACTCTGAAGGACTTGGGCTGTTTTTGCGGCATCAGATGCGAGCGGTGTGGGACACGAAACGACGTTATCGTCATAACATCCTTTAGCAGTTAACATGGTTCGACAGTCAATGGGTGGCACATCCTACTCAATGCCTGTGCGTGTCTCTGTCTGTGCGCTTTGGATTGGACTAGAAGGGAAAAGACATTTATTTATATGAACTCCATTTCCGCCTCCAGCCATTTGAGGATAGGAAATCAATTTTCTTTTTTCACATACACACACACACCTAAGCAGACCCAATGTATGTATGGGAAAAAATAAGAAAATTGAAAAATTCCATTTGATTGAATTTGAAAATTGAAGAATGATTCAAATTTCGTTTATGAATTATTCATCGTGGGGGTAGGAGCAAAACCATGGAAAGACGTCCTTCTTTCTTGTCCCTTGTCCCATGTCACTGGCTCTGGCTCTGGCTCTGGCTCTGGTCTCTGGTCTCTTTTTGATGCAAATCCTGTTGCTGTTTGTGAACATTTTCTAATTAGACTAGAAGCACTCAGTGTGGGAACAACACGATATTGGGGATGTGCGTTATGCGGCAGGTTAGAGGTCTGCAATTGATGCCCCTTGGGTGTGTTTAAAGCAAATATTTGTGCTTAGCCGAATGAATGTCGATGTTAACCTTTTGCAAAATGTTAAAGAGGACGAGAGAGAGTCGCCATCAAAAGGCAGGTCGTTGATCTCGTTTCAGTAACCTCGAGACTGGCGACAGGCGTTTATTGTCCAGCTTGTTCATTCGTGAATCGAATGCGTAGTCGCAATTTCTCAAATGTGAACAAACAGCAGTTAATTCTGAAATTCACCCAGTCATCGGACAGACCCAAACAGTCCATGTAACACTCTACAATCCTTGTCTGCTACGATCCATTAATCTCTCCCATACGCCCTTCAGTTAAAGTTCCCTTGTAGTCATTAGGTGCTATCAAAGTTTGTTTACTACTCTCGCTCGCAAAACGGACTTTCCTAGCTCCTGTCTGCGCATTGAGATCTCCTAAACTAACGAATCCATTCTCAGTTACTTTGTGTTATGGTATTTCGAAAATTTCACTTTAACTTGTACCGTCTAACAGGGGCA
The DNA here is from genome assembly GCA_907269125.1 of Eristalis pertinax. Classification (NCBI taxonomy): domain Eukaryota; kingdom Metazoa; phylum Arthropoda; class Insecta; order Diptera; family Syrphidae; genus Eristalis; species Eristalis pertinax. The sequence continues at coordinate 6,379,524 of OU026147.1, read as the reverse complement.
GCTTTAAATGCGAAAGACTTTTCCATCATTAAGTCGGTTTTTTGTGTATTCCTTTCAAGTTTATGTGCTCAACACTTGAATCGTTAAATTGAAATGTCTTCAGCAGGACGAAACTTTTAATCAACCCAATGGTTGGGGATTCTGTATTCGGAGAGTCCTTAAAACGTATTGGCTGTGGATTTGAAGGTTCTTTGGAAACTTTTTCGATTTTTATTCTCTTTTTTTTTTGCTTTGCTTTGGTTTGGTTTGTTTGTTGTTTTATCTCTTGTATCGGGAACTTTAAGTTGGTTACGGAGAAGAATTGCTATTGTACATACAGACGGCTGTGCGGTGGGTAATGGAGATTTGTATTGAATGATCCGTCAGACAGATTTATTGTCTGAATGAAAATGAGAAAAGGATTGCGAAGTGAAGTAAGAGTTTTATTGAAGACTTCTTTAAGAAGTTCGAAGACGAAAATCAAGCGCAGGACGCAGTCCTGCTGTATTGATTCCAAGAGCCACACGAACTGAGGTCAGTAGTGGTAGTAGGGGCAGCAACACCCCCAATTTATTAGGCTCAATACAAGCGAACAACTTAAACAATCTAAACTTAAAAACTAAAGCTTAACCTAGAAGGTAGAGAGATATAGGCAGGACTAGCGCAGGAAATAATGGGACTGGACGTGGTTTCGACTGATTCTTGGTGCTTTCGAAAGAACAATTTTGCGTAGGGTATATATAAGTAGTCCTGCCTGCATGGAAGGTGAATGAAAGAGAAGACATAACCCGTACGAGCTGTTCCAAGCTGTGGCTGTAGTCCGGCATTCAAAAATCGGGCCGCATTGGATGGCCACATCGAGCGCATGGACAACCATGTTCCAGCTAAGAGGTTCTTCGAACCCAAACCTCCTCCTGGTTCGAGAAGAAGAGGAAGACCAGTTGAAGAATATTGTCATCGAGTAGGCTTGGTCCTGATGACTGAGGACAGTCAACAGTGGGCGGCAGCTATTCCTCTGACTCAGATCAGGGTTACTGGCTTGACAAGTAAGTAAGTTCTACAAAACGTTAATTTTCTCAGAACCATAAGGCAGTTTTAAGCTTTTTTCTAGCTCATCTTAAAACTGCCACAACTGCCCAAGTAGGCCTAGCTATGACTTCTGTATAGTCCTTCACATTCCCCACTCGTTCTCATTTCCGAAAATCCTTTATTTTCAGTTTAACTGCTTCAGAAACTCATATCCATGACCCGCTCAATAATGTTTCTCTTAAACTGCCATACGCCACTAACAGACTGTTGAAAAAAAGGGGAGAGAGCCACACGATATGCAGATCCTTGGGCACATTATTTTCGATTGCATTTCGCAGTACTTAGACATGACCCAGAGTGTGTACTTTGCATTCGCTACAGCAACCACTAACCAAAACTTTCTCGGAATATAGTAATTTAATTTTTTGCCACACAAAGTCTCTCCTTGATGTGAAATTTGAAAACTTTCCTGCTCCTCCCTCCTCTGACACACTGAACCGTGGTAATGTTTGTGTTGATGATGATATTGCAATTTCGGTTTATCCCCCTTGGGTCGAGGGAGGAGGGTAATTCTGCCGAACAATTGCACTTCAAGCCAGTCGAAACCCAATGACAGTTAAGTGGATGGACACAAACGGGCCGCAAATTGAGACTCAAACCAACATTGAGAGGAGAAGAGGTTGTCACGAGCAACCGGAGAAGGGTAATGAGGTAGACATTATTTGCAGAACGAGGACACACTCAAAATTGCATTGCTTCCGATTTGTGGATTCGAGGAATTCGAAGGGGGACGAGAGACTTGTGTTTGCATCGATTTCAAGTCGATACTTAGATGCACAGGACGATGTGTGGTGCGGTCACTACCACAAATTGTACATCTTTCTCGAGAAGTCAACTCTACAGGATCTTAAATTGATTGTTAGAAAGCGTGGTTAATTTCACTTTGGCATGCGGGTTCCCGAGCAACCTTCAGATAAAACGAGCATTTCCTCCCTCACTCACCGGCCCTCCTTACCGACCCAAAGTTTCTGTACGTGATCTTCAATTACCGAGGGATAATGAATGTTTCGCTCCGCCACAAAAACTGTCCATCCACTTTCAAGAATTAAATAAAAAGTCACTTCACCCTCCAGCGACCGGGACACAGTGCATAAAAATGCAATTATTCACACAAAAAGAACGCTCCACGTTCGCCATACGCTTTCATTAGCCAGACAAGGGGGAGCAAAAAAACAAAAACAAACTGAATGTGATGGAAGGTTGTGTTAAACGCTTTTGTCCAGGACTTCATCAATTTTCCATTTTCAAATCCTCCGTTCTACAGTGTCCCGAAGCGAGGGAGAAGACAGCAAAACAGTCCGACCATCTCGTACTATGTTTTCTTTTGTGCAGAGCACGGAAAAGCGTCAAGGAACAAGAAGAACGAACACGACATCGAAAACTTGAAAGAAGACCACTAGAAAAGTTTCACCCTTGGTAGTCAAATAAATGACCATGATATCGTTACAAGTTGTCTGCGCAAATGGCATACGGAAGGGGAACGGGAAACATCGCATTACCAGCTCGAATGTTGGCTAAGTGTTTTAGATGAGCGTCGTCCAGGAAGGTGAACTGAACTGCGTCCTGGCGTCTTGGCGTCCTGGTGCTAGTTGAGAGGAACAAAAATTCCAATTAGGGGTGGAATTGTACAATTTACATGGGCAATTGCGCGTTAGGGAGTGGCACTCAGAACAGTTTGGAACCTACTCAAAGGAAGAGCCACTCTTGACTGGTGAGCACTTTGGTGTTCGGTGACTACGTTCCACTGGCTTTTTTGTCACATCATCGCTTTCACCACTTGGATTGGCTTCTTGGACTAATTAAAAAACGGCTTTGTTGAAGCACGTACTGAAAAAGGTTTCGTTTGGAGTTTTCACTTCTATCCTGACTGCTTCTGGTTTTGGTGTTCAATATTCGATTTGAACTTTGAACAGAATAATTAATAGTTACCCTAGCAACTGCTAGATGAAGCGTTTGCTGGTATTGAAACGGAGGCGGCGGCAATGGGTTTAGCAGTGAATGAGGGGAAAACGAAGGACATGCTGGCATCGAAAAAGGACGCACAACATCGACAGAACATCACCGTATGCATTTCACTTCGAGGTAGTTAAGGGCATCGTCTACCTGGGCTTACAAGTAAACAGCACGAACAACATCCGTACCGAGATTTAACGCAGAATAACAATTGCCAATCGCTGTATCTCTGGCCTCAAGGGGCAATTGAGTAGTAGGGCCCTCTCTCGAAGGACCAAGCTAACATTATTTAAAACCCTGATCATCCCAATCCTGCTCTATGGCGTCGAAGCCTGGACAATCTCAAGAGCAGATGAAGAAGCCCTTGGTCTTTTCGAGAGAAAAGTTCTGCGTTCCATCTTTGGTCCTGTTTGCGTCGACGGTTATTGGAGAAGAAGATTTTACAATGACGGGCTGCACAACGACATGAGCTTGGTCAGCAGTTTACCGATTCAACGCCTAAGGTGGTCAAGCCATGTAGAGCGCACTGCTCTGTGTTGACAGCACTGCTCCAGCCCGAACCAGTGGGACAACGCAATAGAGGACGCACTCGGAATCGATGACGCGCACAAGTGGAGAAGGACCTCAACCAACTTGGCACACGAAATTGGAGGCAGCTGGCTAAAGATCGTGCCAGATGGAGAAGTTTGTTGACTGAGGCCCAGATTCACCGGACTGTAGCGCCATTGGAAGAAGAAGAAGATGCAACTTCTAGATAGGAGGACCACTTACCAGTTGCCCCTAATTCATTTATCGACTTGATTCGGACTACATGGGTCCTCAAATGCGTGTTGCTGCAGTCTGAAACCTCCTTGTCCGTCTTCCAATTCCAATTACTCGCATAACCAAAAGGGGCGTTGCAGACAATCCCAATGTCCTTCCGCTGGACACAAAGTTCTCCATAACGATCGAATTAATTTGACAGAATTTACGTTTCATCTGTAATCAAACTAACTTTTAGCTTACTTATGGAATTCACTCCCCCACTTCCGGCACAGCCACAGTAATTCAGAAAAGGATTCACGTGGGACTCGTTCTAGCACATTTTGATGTTCAGCTTCCTGGGAACGGAGGCAAAAGGTCCCAGCTTATAGTCCTTTTGCGGTGCCCGAAGTCCCTCAACAAATCAAGTCCCAAATGTAAATTAGGAAAAAGGATTTCCTCGCCCTTGTAAAGAGATCAAGAAAAAAGTGTACAGACAAAAAGGCAAAGGATTTCTCCTCTCACAGCCATTTCAGCATTTTCTAGGATTCGTCATAATTTAAAAAATGTTCACCCCTCTCGCGCCCTTCGTAGGTCGCTCCATCTTTGCTCACTTTAAGGCGAATTTGAAAAATACCCTTCATTCTATATCCCATCGTCCTTGATGGCGCCGCGCTGCATCTGTTTGGTTGAAATATCTCTGGTGGATGCGGTTCATTGTCGTCCTCTCAATACGGTGGTCCTGTGTTCTTTCAAATGAATTCCGAACAGGAGGTCCTGTACAAACAAAGCCCTCGAAGCTGTACAGGGTGATATTTATCGAATGACATACAATTTGTTAGCTTTCCCCCAGCGGTGTGGGTATGGGTGTGTGGTGTGTAGATAAAGGATTGCATATGCTGTTGTGTCCTGTGACGATGTTCATGTGAATAAAAACAAAAACCAACAAACTTGGGTAAAAAAAAATACAATTATTCGAAGCAATTTCTATCCAGTTGTGGGGGGAGGGGGGGGGGGGGGGGGGGGTGGATTGGAGGATACAGGATTCCACTTCGGCGAGCAGTGTACTCATGAGTACGGTTGGCATCATTTGATTATGCATACTTTTCCCCAAATCGAACGATGTCGAAGGATATTCATGTCCTGCAGTGAAACTTAATTGCTTGGAACTTTTAAATGCATTGAGAATGATTTCATCATCGGAATGGAATAATGCTGCTTCGGTGCAGTTGTTCGATTCGATTGGCACACGTACGAGCATTTTAATTTAATGCCATTCGATCTGCTTCCAATGAGTCCTGTCGGGTGTGAAATTCAATGAAAGCTACGGCGTCTTGGTGTCGCCTTCATTATGCGAAGACAATAAGATTAACAGCAACCTGATGGCTTGGAAAGGTCTTCAAGTCGTCAAGTCTTCAAGTCTTCAAGTCTTCAAGTCTTCAAGTCTTCAAGTCCTCAAGTCTTCAAGTCTTCAAGTCTTCAAGTCTTCAAGTCTTCAAGTCTTCAAGTCTTCAAGTCTTCAAGTCTTCAAGTCTTCAAGTCTTCAAGTCTTCAAGTCTTCAAGTCTTCAAGTCTTCAAGTCTTCAAGTCTTCAAGTCTTCAAGTCTTCAAGTCTTCAAGTCTTCAAGTCTTCAAGTCTTCAAGTCTTCAAGTCTTCAAGTCTTCAAGTCTTCAAGTCTTCAAGTCTTCAAGTCTTCAAGTCTTCAAGTCTTCAAGTCTTCAAGTCTTCAAGTCTTCAAGTCTTCAAGTCTTCAAGTCTTCAAGTCTTCAAGTCTTCAAGTCTTCAAATCTTCAAGTCTTCAAGTCTTCTAGTCTTCAAGTCTTCAAGTCTTCTAGTCTTCAAGTCTTCAAGTCTTCCAGTCTTCAAGTCTTCAAGTCTTCAAGTCTTCAAGTCTTCAAGTCTTCAAGTCTTCAAGTCTTCAAGTCTTCAAGTCTTCAAGTCTTCAAGTCTTCAAGTCTTCAAGTCTTCAAGTCTTCAAATCTTCAAGTCTTCAAGTCTTCTAGTCTTCAAGTCTTCAAGTCTTCAAGTCTTCAAGTCTTCAAGTCTTCAAATCTTCAAGTCTTCAAGTCTTCTAGTCTTCAAGTCTTCAAGTCTTCTAGTCTTCAAGTCTTCAAGTCTTCTAGTCTTCAAGTCTTCAAGTCTTCAAGTCTTCAAGTCTTCAAGTCTTCAAGTCTTCAAGTCTTCAAGTCTTCAAGTCTTCAAGTCTTCAAGTCTTCAAGTCTTCTAGTCTTCAAGTCTTCAAGTCTTCAAGTCTTCAAGTCTTCAAGTCTTCAAATCTTCAAGTCTTCAAGTCTTCTAGTCTTCAAGTCTTCAAGTCTTCTAGTCTTCAAGTCTTCAAGTCTTCTAGTCTTCAAGTCTTCAAGTCTTCAAGTCTTCAAGTCTTCAAGTCTTCAAGTCTTCAAGTCTTCAAGTCTTCAAGTCTTCAAGTCTTCAAGTCTTCAAGTCTTCAAGTCTTCAAGTCTTCAAGTCTTCTAGTCTTCAAGTCTTCAAGTCTTCAAGTCTTCAAATCTTCAAGTCTTCAAGTTTTCTAGTCTTCAAGTCTTCAAGTCTTCAAGTCTTCAAGTCTTCAAGTCTTCAAGTCTTCAAGTCTTCAAGTCTTCAAGTCTTCAAGTCTTCAAGTCTTCAAGTCTTCAAGTCTTCAAGTCTTCAAGTCTTCAAGTCTTCAAATCTTCAAGTCTTCAAGTCTTCTAGTCTTCAAGTCTTCAAGTCTTCTAGTCTTCAAGTCTTCAAGTCTTCAAGTCTTCAAGTCTTCAAGTCTTCAAGTCTTCAAGTCTTCAAGTCTTCCAGTCGGTGTGACTCGACGATTAACTCGTCATCCTTCAACTCTCTGCCCAATCACATCTCGACCGCACCTCGTTCCAGCGATGCACAAAAACAAATGTAACACCGAACACCGAAAGCATTCGAAAACTTTTCCAACACACTGGCAAAGGGTCATCCGCGAGCAGTCGTAAAACCCCAAAAAGCAACCCAATTAACCCAATAAAACTCAAATTAAATCATCGTCCATCCTCTCACCCCCACGTCCTCGGCTAACTTTCTAGACACAGCCCATCCCTCCTGCAGAGGTTGCACTGCAATCAAGAACTTCAACAAATTCACTCAATTATTTGCGATCCTTAACAAATTAAAACGGGCACGAGCCCAAACAGCGCCCAGAAGTCCGTTCGTTTTGAACAAGAACATTGTTCGATGACTTTTCGAACATCCACCCGCCATCGGTTGACCCCTGACATTCCACCCCCACCCTCCAAGATGAATCTGTTGCCCAAATTAACGTTCCGACTTAGTGGCTTGGAATAATCCAATTTGAAACTCATTGCATTTTAATGGTCGGCAAATTAAATTAACGCTTCTCGCGCGCTGAACGTGTCCATTGTTTCTGGATCGTCGTTTTGAATGAATGGACCATGTGCGCGGGTGTGTGTTCGGTAGGAGGGAGGGGCGGAGTGTTTCACTTGATTCAGTGAATTTTATAATTCGCAGCAGGGCATTGAGGCGAGTTATGAAAACCGCATAAATGTAATTTTTGATGGCATTGTTCGGAGCCGTGTAAAGCAAACCACGAAGGAGCCACACGTACGCACAGTCACATGCCATCTGGCGCGATGTTTTCCCCATATTTAATTGCACTGGGTGGCGTCCGGAGGGGTGATGCGCATTTGTTGAAATGTTAATGTGTGGTCTGATCGGAAGGACAAGGTTTCTGGGTTTTTGGTCTGATTTACGTGCTCCCTCTGTTTCGGAATTAATTACTGGAATACCACCATAATTGCTGTTGTTGTTGGTGGGGTTTTTTGTTGGCTGTAATTAAGGATACAGACACCTTGGGAGTTAGGAAAAGGATGACAATGATGTCCTAGAGGAACTTATCTCTACGAGGGCTGTTTTCCAAAATTCGACTTGCCTTTAGTATCTCCTGAAGCAGCAGAAGCTAGCCAAGGCAAAGCCGGGAGAAGACCAGCGAGTTTCAAGTCGATACGCACCACCTGTTTACCGATTTTAAAGCCGCATACGACAGCATTCATCGCAAGGAGCTATTCGATGCGATGGCCGGGGAAACTGATCCGGTTGTGTCGCACCACGTTAACACATACGCGATGCACCGTGTAGTTCGGCTTAAGGACTTCCGAGACTTTTGAAACCTGCACTGGATGTCGGCAAGGAGATGTCCTGTCGTGTGATTTCTTGGTACTGGCGGAGGGCACGGAAGGCACTATCTTCTACAAGTCAGTCCAACTGTTGGGGTATGCAGATGACATCGACATGGACCCGCGTTCCCAACGTGGCGTAGTGGAGGCTCCTACGGCGATTGAAGAACAGGCGACCACGAACTGGTCTCAAGGGCAATGAGGACTAAATGAAATATATGCTGTCGACCAAAAAACGTTCCGTCGTACTCCACCTTGGACAAAATTTCACGATCGATAGCTACATCTCTCGAGGTAGCCTTGTCTACTTCGGAGCAAACATGAACTCCACAAACGACATCACTGTGGAGATCCGTCGTAGAATTGCCCTTGGCAACCACTGCTACTTCGGTTTGCCGAAACAACTGCAGCTCAAAACTCCTGACTCGAAGGACCACATACTCTACAAAACTCTAATTTTGCCGGTCCTGCTCTATGGAGCCGAAAGCTGGACGCTAAGCAAAATTGCTGAGATGCTTCTTGGTACCTTCGAGGGAAAACTTCTCCGTCAGATATATGGTCTCGTCTGCGAGGAATGCGAATGGAGGAGAAGACTCTACGAGCTGTACCAGGATGTGGATGCAGTCCGCAAGGCAAAAATCAGGCGACTGCACTGGCTCGGCCACATCGAGTGCATGGACAACAATGCTCCAGCAAAGAGGGTCTTAGAATCCGAGCCTTCTGGTTTGAGAAGGAGAGGAAGACTGAATCTCCGGTATAACGACCAAGTCATTGGTCTTGATGACTGGAAGCAGCGTGCCAAGGACCGTCAACTATGGAAGGCAGCAATTGCTCAGTCTTGGACCCTCCATGGGCCTGATAAGTAAGTAAAGCAGCACGTATCTATTTTAACTCTCCACTTGTTCCAACTTGTCACATGCTTCGTTTATCATCTTCGGACTGCCATTCTCTTGGACGACAATGATTCCTTCACTGCCTCCCGCTTTTCGGAGCAATCTCTCATTTCGCGAAACGACATTCAATATCCTAACTGGCCAACCGTCACTACCTCCCCACGCTCAATTGAACCACCCAAAGTGCCCGAATAAAATTCATTCGTAGCCTCCACTAGGGAGACAGTCGCTTTCCACCACAGTTAGCTGCTATCTGCCCACTTAACACTCAATTGAATCGCCAATGGCACAAATCAAATAAAAAAATCCACAGCCTACGTGGGACATCGTGATGTCTTTCAACTCTGGGACGAATGAAAAGCACCTCAACTGGTGCTACGTCAATCGTGACAACCCTCAAAACCCGCCTCATTCACTTGCTAACCCCAATCTCGAATGGGCTCCACCAAAACTCTTGCATGGATAAGAATAAACGACGCACTCCGGGTTTTTTTTTTTCCATCGTAAAATCGATCATTTTTCCATTTTTCTTGGGGAAATTGAAATCGATTTGAATCGATTGGTGCCGCTCCTCTGCATTGAATGTCCTTTCCATCCCGCCTGGAAACGGAGACCAGATGACGACTGAATGTGGAGGCGAATAGAGAAGCAGCCGCCTTTGAGCGAGGGTTTGAAGCAATCAATTTGAGAACAAAACGTTCAGCCTATAATCGGTCTTTAGTAGCAATAAAGGAACTCAATTTGTTTCGATACTCCTTGTGTGGGACTGTATCCGTACGCAAAGCTGCGACGGCATTGATGACGCCATGGTTGAGGAAACCGGGGCAGGAGCACGGAGTGAAACTGTTTCAAATTTCGAAGAGAGACAATGTGAATGCGAGGGAGTAGCTGCTGCCTGGATGGCGGTTGCCCTTGGGCATCTGACTCACGCACAATAGCCTAAGAATGAATGTCAGTTCGTGACCATATTTCATTCTTCAGCGTAGAGTGAGTGGAAACCACTCAAGCAGCATTCATTGCTCTCCATCAAACCGGTGTGGCTTCATGTCTCATGCGAAGGTGTCGCGAATTGTTGACGACATCAAGTTGAATAATGCGCACTCTAAAAGGCCATTAAGGGATTCAGCTCCAGCTGTGAGTCCTCCGAGTGGATGAATATGAAAAATGTAATCTTTGCTCCGCCCTCTTGTCTAGCAATTCGGAAGACTATACATCTCTTCGATGCGATGTGGTACCCACGACTCGCTAAAAAAGTGCAATGGTTAGCCACAACGAGATCTAATGTCCCAAATGAACATCATTGAAAGTCCATTTCCCCTGCATTCTGCGCATCAGCATAGAAACACTCATTACCACTTCATTTCCACATTAATTGAAGTCCTTTTCACCGTCTTGCACCACGCTAACAAAGTTCCTTTTTACAAGTTAGTTTCCTTTTTCATTATCCCTCCTGGTAATTGCATCCAATTAACGAAAGAGACACAGAACAACAATTTCCCAACAACAGCACTTGGAACAACTGAAGAAACTTATCTCGCCCTCAGTACGTAGCAAACCGCAAAATCCTCCTCCTAAACGGAAATAATCTCTGACTCATCCTGTCAGCTATCCATCCCTTGATTGTGCCCGCCTCGAAACAAGTGACGATGGATGCAATGTGACCAAGTTCCTGCGAAGAAAATTCCGTCTCACTTTTCATCGCACTGTACAGTGCATTGGAATCAAGTTTTCTCAAAAGATTTTCATGTTTAAACTGTGGGTATCCATCCATCCATCCATCTTCAAAAGGACGACGGCAAGGATGTCAAGGGATTCTTCTTCTTGGCGACACCATAAATATTGTTATCTACCTCGTCGTTGATGTGAACGGCTAGGGAAGGAGGAGTGAGTGACGAAAGGGAATTATTTAAGGCAAGGATAACGAAGAAGCGAAGTGCCCGTAAGCAACACTAATCCGCCTGAGGGTAGTTACAGACACAACGTAAAACTGTGCACTAATTTATGGTCGAGCAGAAGTTTGCACAAGAAAGTTTCCAATTACAATGTAGCCTGGGTGGCGGGAAAGATTCGGTTGAGTTTGAAAATTGAAACTTATCGTAGAATTTCCAAAATCAATTAGTAAGTCGGGCCAAAAGTATGAGGGATAATTTCAACGAGAAGGGAACTTTCCACCTGCATGTGCGGTCCAACAGAGCGTGAATTATTGGAAGGTTTACTCTGCTACGCTCTGTAATATTTATGAAGCATATTTGTATCCAATGATTTTAAAACCGTTCGAATAAAACTGTTTTGGCATGAATTTGTTTTTCCCCTAAACATTTCAACCAAACATAGTGATGAGCACCCTACTGCAATCGCCATGTCGGCAACGTAGTTCACCAAGCACACTTTCATTTGACAGCTCGCTCGCAGATTTATTCAACAGTTGTGTATGATTTCGGACGTTTCAGTCGCTTTGTGTAATTTTTTAGTAAAATCGAAGTAAATTTTCTTTCTAAAATATTGATTAAAAAAAAAAACAACAAATTCAATCATGGATGATGAAGCAGAAACTTACAAACTTTGGCGGATCCGCAAGACCATCATGCAACTGAGTCACGATCGTGGTTACTTGGTGACGCAGGATGAATTGGATCAGACGCTGGAGCAGTTTAAGGAGATGTTTGGCGACAAACCGAGTGAAAAACGACCGGCACGCAGTGATTTAGTCGTTTTAGTTGCCCACAATGACGATCCGACAGACCAAATGTTCGTATTCTTCCCGGAGGAACCGAAAATCGGCATCAAGACGATTAAGACATACTGCACGCGCATGCAGGAGGAGAATATTCATCGAGCAGTTGTGGTTGTCCAGGGTGGAATGACCCCGTCTGCTAAGCAGTCTCTGGTTGACATGGCACCGAAATACATTTTGGAACAGTTTTTGGAATCGGAACTCTTGATCAACATCACCGAACACGAGCTGGTGCCCGAGCATGTGGTCATGACACCAGAGGAGAAACAAGAGTTGCTGCAACGTTACAAGCTGAAGGAGAACATGTTGATGCGAATCCAAGCGGGCGATCCAGTGGCGCGGTACTTTGGGCTGAAACGAGGACAAGTCGTGAAGATTATTCGTTCGTCGGAGACTGCAGGAAGATATATCTCTTATCGTTTAGTTTGTTAAATGTGAATAAATCTAGGAAAATAACAAGCGTTTATTTATTTATTTACGGGCCTGCGCATGCGAATTGCTTGTCCTCATCGACGGCGGTCAAAGTTGTCGAAAGTGAGCGGGTGTATCCTGGGAGCAGTTCATTGACATTCCGAGAGATTAGTGCTCCATTAACTGGTTATTGCTTTCCATAAATTTCAGCTCAAGAAGGCCGTTTCGAATAATTGTCGTAGCCCATTCGATTCAGACGCATTTTTTTCCGGAAACATTTACATCCGCAATCGTTTCCTCGTTAATCCGGTATAGGCGCTACGTATCCTGAATAAATAAAACACACACTGGCTGTGTGCTGGCCAACAAAAGTGGCACTTTAAATGCGTACAGGTAAGGGAATGCGTGGCAATTCATTTGATCATAAATGTGACCACAACAGACATGCCAATGGAACAGCCTGCTGTGGATGGACGGACGGCGAGTACCGCAACGTTTAGTACACCAAATCGGTCGTGATGAGCATTCACTCAGCTTTTGGAGGATTTGCAAAAATAGAGCGGAGAAGCGGCACAATCTGTTGAATTCATTGCAAGTAATCCTTGTCACGCCCTTTGTCGATAAAATACCGCAAATCATTAGCCAATAAACTCCACAACAACATCTGAACACTTTATCTCATCAATCCAGCTCAAATATAATCTCCAAATGTACTGGAGCTCCCAACCAAAAAGTACAAATCCATGCAATTCGTACTGTGCCATCAAACAGGTCCCCCCCAAGCAGGGCAGAGCTTCGGAATAAATGAAACCTCAGTTCATCCATGGATGGCTGTTCGTCAATTGTTTTTGTTTTGTTTTCGCCCTATTCTCTTGCTGCTCTTCACTTGCTGGAGCAACTTTCGGGATACGCCAGAGTAAAAGCAGGGACATCGTTTATTATTTTTTGTGCTAAGTAAGCCTCCTTCCAGTGATTTCCGCATCTAATCCAGCTACTGATGAAATTGTCTGCTTCTTCATCCCTTTACGGGAGCGCATTGGAGGCACCAGCAGAGACCGCTTTATGCCGGAGTACACATATTAATGGTGCACGATTTATTTGAAGAGGATTCTTCATTTGTTTGCTTCCCGGGTGGGCTCTTCACTTTCGTGGGGGTTTCTTTTTTTTTTTTTTGTTGTTTTCATTTGGCTTTCGTTGCGTTATTGTTTTTTATTTATTTGCCTTCTTGCGGCAAACGTTGGATGAATAACTAAGTTCATTACGACGAGGGGAGTGTGTTCGAGGATTGGTTCAGGTAATAAACAAGTGGTCCATGGTTTGGTTGCGGGAGATGTTAATTCTCTTTCGGCGACGGGAATGCGCCCAAAGAGGCCCTTTTGGAGTGACAAAGTTGTAATGTGCTTAGGGATTGCCTAAACGGAAGTGGAATTGAGTGTTAGTGGAGCAGTTGGCCTATAATCATAAATAAAAACTGTTGCAGACGGAGTAAAGACTCCTAAAAAGCCGTCTATCTCCCTGGACATGAATAAAGTTTCCCTCCCTCTCTGTACATGTTCCACTTAAAGCCCTTGTAACGACATTAAAGCCGTCTTGCTCGCGAAAGGACTTCTCACCAGACAGGCTGAGGATCCTGCCAAATTTGTGCGATGCGATGAATGAGCTTAGGGTTCATCATGGTACCGCACTCTGGGGCGGCATACTTTGGGAATTGATTTTGCCGTTCAATGCGAATAACTTGCGTAGAGTGTGGGTAATCATAACGACCCCTGTGCGAGTCGGTTCAAGGTCGTGGGAGTAATTTTTTTTTACTACACAAACATCCGACACGTTGGACGGTCATCCCGTTGGGACTTCCACACTCCGGACCAGAAGGTTGCGTATCTTTTCGGGATATGAGAGGAAATAATGGCACATATGCGGGCAGTAGTCCTCCGGGGAGGAGTTGACCGACTTTTCTGTGCTGCGGAAGAGCTTATCGATTGGGAATTTTGTAATTTACTATTTGGTCTGATCCGAGTTGAAGCCGTGCGGGTTTGCGATAACAAGTTTAACTGTTTGGAGATTATATATTTTGGCATGCGTGTGGTGGGTGATATGGGGGGGGAGGGGGGATGCTTTCATCTAGCGCGATGACAGGAGGACGGGATTCGGAGGGGCATTCTCAAGTCAAGAAGGAGAGAGAGAGTATGGACATGGAAAACAACGCAAGTTCACTTCCTGACTGATATGCTATGCAGCGACAGAAAATGCAAAGGCCACTAACCACCGGCGACGTATGGCAGCACATGAAGATTGGTTTTGACGCCTGTGTGGAATAGGTTTTCTCACCCGCGTGAGCTCTGTTGGCTTTCAAGTTGGATTAAAGTATCCAGTGGCGGCACAAACCCTAAGCCGGACTTATAAAATATGCAAATTCAATCAGCACACCAGTCAACTTCAGCATGCCTCCTCCAGCCGAAATGTACCTCGTACCTCACCGTCTCTACGTATGCATGCACGTGTGACAGTCCTCCCTCTGACCGAGAGAAACTTTTACTCTGACTGCAAAAAAGGAAGCAGCAGGTTCTCCATTTGAATGTGTTTCACTTGAATATTTAATTACCTTCCCGTGGGGCATTCAAACTCCCACCCATGGTGTGCCAATCAACGCTTTGTAAACAAACAAAATGAGGGCAACCATCAAATCCCATTGCGGCACCAATGTGCCACCCAATCCTTGGTGGTGGTGGTGGTGTATTTCGCAACGACAGCAACAACAACAAAAGGACACAAAGTCGTCATGTCTCCTCTTGTCATGGAAATGAATTCGTAAACTTTTTCTCTTCTCCCTCGTAAGTCCGCCCCCGTTATAACTGACGGCGGTACACACAGGCAGTGGCACTGGCAGACCCTTTTTTGGCAGTTTATCTCGCCGAAGCCTCCACGTTCTTATTACCTTCGCACCCTCCGTGTGCTGGGAGAGAGGATCCCCTTTCATGGATATATGCAACTGGTTGTGGTTATGGTTATTATTTATTCGTTATAGAATTTATTTGAATTGATTCTACACATAAAAAAGTCCTTCGTTCGGGCTCTGCTTAATAATCATGTTCTTGGCCCCCTTCGTCGGCCGATTGTGTTGGTGTATGTGAGTGAATGAGTCTGCCTCATGAAAATGTGATTCCCATTATTAGGTACGTTGTCCCTTTTTGTACGAGGAGGAGGACGACGAAAGGTGGAATGAACCTACCTCTTCACATCCATAACTTAACCACAGAAGACGGTGATGAGGACGAATCCTTTTTGTGCTTCTCTGGAGGGTGTGTGGGATTGCTCCCGCCATGGGGGAATTGTGTGTGTCTGTTTGTGCGAAAGGATTGGGATCTGAAGAAATTGAAAAGCGAAATAATAAAGAGAAGGAACAAACAAAAAAAAAACGAAACGGAAAGAATATAACATTTTGCATTTTGCTTTACGAGGAAGAACGAATTTATGAGTCCTTTTACTGTTATGAATGAGATACACGATCGGGCGATGGCAGCTAAAAGGCGATGAGGACGACGATGAACATAATGGGGAGCAAGAAGGAGCTCCTTAATGTGATTGTGTATTATCATGGCATTTTGCTGAGTTTGCAGTAAAATTTGTTGTTCGCTAGGGTCCTTGTGGTTGATGTTGTCAGCGTCGGGATTATGGATATTCTACACCCCGTAGACAGGATCCCTTGACAGGCTATTTCGTGAATTGAATAGGCTTTTGAGCAATTATCAAGTGTACCCCGTTTTGTCAGGTGTTCGAAGGCGGGTTCAAGAGATTAAGGGCTGGGGTGTTGTTTAGATCTAGCGTAAGGTCCATACACCGAGCGAAGTTTACGAGATCAACAGATGCGACAACGAAGCAGCGGCAAACCTTCAACAAACCAAAATGTTGATTTTTATTCAAAAATTGCCCAAACTACTTGGCCACCAGAAGCACAGAAAGAGCAGCGGATGGTATGTGTCTTTAATGCTTTTTACTGCATACCCTCAAAGTGTGAAAGTGACCACAGGCACCACAGATTATCCACGATTTTATTTTGTTGCATACTTCTAGTTGTTACATGTACAATGCCTACAGCTTTTTCTGTGTTTCTGGTGGCCTGGTAATATTTCTTTTATTAAAAGAAACCAACAGTAAGGATTTTTTGGCATTTTCGAGCTCATCTTCCAACTGCCACAGCGGCCCAACTAGACGTATCTAGGACTTATTTACACCTGTGGTTATGTGATCCCACGTGTATTAATCGAATCAGTAAGTCTGGAGCGTATCCGAGGACATCGAAAATTTCACCTGAAAAAATGAACAGTGTATAGTAAGGATTTTTCAGCATTTTCGAGCTCATCTTTCAACTGCCACAGCGGCCCAACTAGACGTATCTAGGACTTATTTACACCTGTGGTTATGTGATCCCACGTGTATTAATCGAATCAGTAAGTCTGGAGCGTATCCGAGGACATCGAAAATTTCACCTGAAAAAATCAACAGTGTATAGTAAGGATTTTTTGGCATTTTCGAGCTCATCTTTCAACTGCCACAGCGGCTAAACTAGACGTATCTAGGACTTATTTACACCTGTGGTTATGTGATCCCACGTGTATTAATCGAATCAGTAAGTCTGGAGCGTATCCGAGGACATCGAAAATTTCACCTGAAAAAATGAACAGTGTATAGTAAGGATTTTTCAGCATTTTCGAGCTCATCTTTCAACTGCCACAGCGGCCCAACTAGACGTATCTAGGACCTCGTTACACCTGTGGTCATGTGTTCTCACGTGTATTAATCGAATCAGTAAGTCTGGAGCGTATCCAAGGACATCGAAAATTTCACCTGAAAAAATGAACAGTGTATAGTAAGGATTTTTCAGCCTTTTCGAGATCAACTTTGAACTGCCACAGCGGCCCAACTAGACGTATCTAGGACTTATTTACACCTGTGGTTATGTGATCCCACGTGTATTAATCGAATCAGTAAGTCTGGAGCGTATCCAAGGACATCGAAAATTTCACCTGAAAAAATCAACAGTGTATAGTAAGGATTTTTTGGCATTTTCGAGCTCATCTTTCAACTGCCACAGCGGCCCAACTAGACGTATCTAGGACCTCGTTACACCTGTGGTCATGTGATCCCACGTGTATTAATCGAATCAGTAAGTCTGGAGCGTATCCAAGGACATCGAAAATTTCACCTGAAAAAATGAACAGTGTATAGTAAGGATTTTTCAGCCTTTTCGAGCTCAACTTTGAACTGCCACAGCGGCCCAACTAGACGTATCTAGGACTTATTTACACCTGTGGTTATGTGATCCCACGTGTATTAATCGAATCAGTAAGTCTGGAGCGTATCCGAGGACATCGAAAATTTCACCTGAAAAAATGAACAGTGTATAGTAAGGATTTTTCAGCATTTTCGAGCTCATCTTTCAACTGCCACAGCGGCCCAACTAGACGTATCTAGGACTTATTTACACCTGTGGTTATGTGATCCCACGTGTATTAATCGAATCAGTAAGTCTGGAGCGTATCCAAGGACATCGAAAATTTCACCTGAAAAAATCAACAGTGTATAGTAAGGATTTTTTGGCATTTTCGAGCTCATCTTTCAACTGCCACAGCGGCTAAACTAGACGTATCTAGGACTTATTTACACCTGTGGTTATGTGATCCCACGTGTATTAATCGAATCAGTAAGTCTGGAGCGTATCCGAGGACATCGAAAATTTCACCTGAAAAAATGAACAGTGTATAGTAAGGATTTTTCAGCATTTTCGAGCTCATCTTTCAACTGCCACAGCGGCCCAACTAGACGTATCTAGGACCTCGTTACACCTGTGGTCATGTGTTCTCACGTGTATTAATCGAATCAGTAAGTCTGGAGCGTATCCAAGGACATCGAAAATTTCACCTGAAAAAATGAACAGTGTATAGTAAGGATTTTTCAGCCTTTTCGAGATCAACTTTGAACTGCCACAGCGGCCCAACTAGACGTATCTAGGACTTATTTACACCTGTGGTTATGTGATCCCACGTGTATTAATCGAATCAGTAAGTCTGGAGCGTATCCAAGGACATCGAAAATTTCACCTGAAAAAATCAACAGTGTATAGTAAGGATTTTTTGGCATTTTCGAGCTCATCTTTCAACTGCCACAGCGGCCCAACTAGACGTATCTAGGACCTCGTTACACCTGTGGTCATGTGTTCTCACGTGTATTAATCGAATCAGTAAGTCTGGAGCGTATCCAAGGACATCGAAAATTTCACCTGAAAAAATGAACAGTGTATAGTAAGGATTTTTCAGCCTTTTCGAGCTCAACTTTGAACTGCCACAGCGGCCCAACTAGACGTATCTAGGACTTATTTACACCTGTGGTTATGTGATCCCACGTGTATTAATCGAATCAGTAAGTCTGGAGCGTATCCAAGGACATCGAAAATTTCACCTGAAAAAATCAACAGTGTATAGTAAGGATTTTTTGGCATTTTCGAGCTCATCTTTCAACTGCCACAGCGGCCCAACTAGACGTATCTAGGACCTCGTTACACCTGTGGTCATGTGTTCTCACGTGTATTAATCGAATCAGTAAGTCTGGAGCGTATCCAAGGACATCGAAAATTTCACCTGAAAAAATGAACAGTGTATAGTAAGGATTTTTCAGCCTTTTCGAGCTCAACTTTGAACTGCCACAGCGGCCCAACTAGACGTATCTAGGACTTATTTACACCTGTGGTTATGTGATCCCACGTGTATTAATCGAATCAGTAAGTCTGGAGCGTATCCAAGGACATCGAAAATTTCACCTGAAAAAATCAACAGTGTATAGTAAGGATTTTTTGGCATTTTCGAGCTCATCTTTCAACTGCCACAGCGGCCCAACTAGACGTATCTAGGACCTCGTTACACCTGTGGTCATGTGTTCTCACGTGTATTAATCGAATCAGTAAGTCTGGAGCGTATCCAAGGACATCGAAAATTTCACCTGAAAAAATGAACAGTGTATAGTAAGGATTTTTCAGCCTTTTCGAGATCAACTTTGAACTGCCACAGCGGCCCAACTAGACGTATCTAGGACTTATTTACACCTGTGGTTATGTGATCCCACGTGTATTAATCGAATCAGTAAGTCTGGAGCGTATCCAAGGACATCGAAAATTTCACCTGAAAAAATCAACAGTGTATAGTAAGGATTTTTTGGCATTTTCGAGCTCATCTTTCAACTGCCACAGCGGCCCAACTAGACGTATCTAGGACCTCGTTACACCTGTGGTCATGTGTTCTCACGTGTATTAATCGAATCAGTAAGTCTGGAGCGTATCCAAGGACATCGAAAATTTCACCTGAAAAAATGAACAGTGTATAGTAAGGATTTTTCAGCCTTTTCGAGCTCATCTTTGAACTGCCACAGCGGCCCAACTAGACGTATCTAGGACTTATTTACACCTGTGGTTATGTGATCCCACGTGTATTAATCGAATCAGTAAGTCTGGAGCGTATCCGAGGACATCGAAAATTTCACCTGAAAAAATGAACAGTGTATAGTAAGGATTTTTCAGCATTTTCGAGCTCATCTTTCAACTGCCACAGCGGCCCAACTAGACGTATCTAGGACTTATTTACACCTGTGGTTATGTGATCCCACGTGTATTAATCGAATCAGTAAGTCTGGAGCGTATCCGAGGACATCGAAAATTTCACCTGAAAAAATCAACAGTGTATAGTAAGGATTTTTTGGCATTTTCGAGCTCATCTTTCAACTGCCACAGCGGCTAAACTAGACGTATCTAGGACTTATTTACACCTGTGGTTATGTGATCCCACGTGTATTAATCGAATCAGTAAGTCTGGAGCGTATCCGAGGACATCGAAAATTTCACCTGAAAAAATGAACAGTGTATAGTAAGGATTTTTCAGCCTTTTCGAGCTCATCTTTCAACTGCCACAGCGGCCCAACTAGACGTATCTAGGACCTCGTTACACCTGTGGTCATGTGTTCTCACGTGTATTAATCGAATCAGTAAGTCTGGAGCGTATCCAAGGACATCGAAAATTTCACCTGAAAAAATGAACAGTGTATAGTAAGGATTTTTCAGCCTTTTCGAGATCAACTTTGAACTGCCACAGCGGCCCAACTAGACGTATCTAGGACTTATTTACACCTGTGGTTATGTGATCCCACGTGTATTAATCGAATCAGTAAGTCTGGAGCGTATCCAAGGACATCGAAAATTTCACCTGAAAAAATCAACAGTGTATAGTAAGGATTTTTTGGCATTTTCGAGCTCATCTTTCAACTGCCACAGCGGCCCAACTAGACGTATCTAGGACCTCGTTACACCTGTGGTCATGTGTTCTCACGTGTATTAATCGAATCAGTAAGTCTGGAGCGTATCCAAGGACATCGAAAATTTCACCTGAAAAAATGAACAGTGTATAGTAAGGATTTTTCAGCCTTTTCGAGCTCAACTTTGAACTGCCACAGCGGCCCAACTAGACGTATCTAGGACTTATTTACACCTGTGGTTATGTGATCCCACGTGTATTAATCGAATCAGTAAGTCTGGAGCGTATCCAAGGACATCGAAAATTTCACCTGAAAAAATCAACAGTGTATAGTAAGGATTTTTTGGCATTTTCGAGCTCATCTTTCAACTGCCACAGCGGCCCAACTAGACGTATCTAGGACCTCGTTACACCTGTGGTCATGTGTTCTCACGTGTATTAATCGAATCAGTAAGTCTGGAGCGTATCCAAGGACATCGAAAATTTCACCTGAAAAAATGAACAGTGTATAGTAAGGATTTTTCAGCCTTTTCGAGCTCAACTTTGAACTGCCACAGCGGCCCAACTAGACGTATCTAGGACTTATTTACACCTGTGGTTATGTGATCCCACGTGTATTAATCGAATCAGTAAGTCTGGAGCGTATCCAAGGACATCGAAAATTTCACCTGAAAAAATCAACAGTGTATAGTAAGGATTTTTTGGCATTTTCGAGCTCATCTTTCAACTGCCACAGCGGCCCAACTAGACGTATCTAGGACCTCGTTACACCTGTGGTCATGTGTTCTCACGTGTATTAATCGAATCAGTAAGTCTGGAGCGTATCCAAGGACATCGAAAATTTCACCTGAAAAAATGAACAGTGTATAGTAAGGATTTTTCAGCCTTTTCGAGATCAACTTTGAACTGCCACAGCGGCCCAACTAGACGTATCTAGGACTTATTTACACCTGTGGTTATGTGATCCCACGTGTATTAATCGAATCAGTAAGTCTGGAGCGTATCCAAGGACATCGAAAATTTCACCTGAAAAAATCAACAGTGTATAGTAAGGATTTTTTGGCATTTTCGAGCTCATCTTTCAACTGCCACAGCGGCCCAACTAGACGTATCTAGGACCTCGTTACACCTGTGGTCATGTGTTCTCACGTGTATTAATCGAATCAGTAAGTCTGGAGCGTATCCAAGGACATCGAAAATTTCACCTGAAAAAATGAACAGTGTATAGTAAGGATTTTTCAGCCTTTTCGAGCTCATCTTTGAACTGCCACAGCGGCCCAACTAGACGTATCTAGGACTTATTTACACCTGTGGTTATGTGATCCCACGTGTATTAATCGAATCAGTAAGTCTGGAGCGTATCCAAGGACATCGAAAATTTCACCTGAAAAAATCAACAGTGTATAGTAAGGATTTTTTGGCATTTTCGAGCTCATCTTTCAACTGCCACAGCGGCCCAACTAGACGTATCTAGGACCTCGTTACACCTGTGGTCATGTGTTCTCACGTGTATTAATCGAATCAGTAAGTCTGGAGCGTATCCAAGGACATCGAAAATTTCACCCGAAAAAATGAACAGTGTATAGTAAGGATTTTTCAGCCTTTTCGAGCTCAACTTTGAACTGCCACAGCGGCCCAACTAGACGTATCTAGGACTTATTTACACCTGTGGTTATGTGATCCCACGTGTATTAATCGAATCAGTAAGTCTGGAGCGTATCCAAGGACATCGAAAATTTCACCTGAAAAAATCAACAGTGTATAGTAAGGATTTTTTGGCATTTTCGAGCTCATCTTTCAACTGCCACAGCGGCCCAACTAGACGTATCTAGGACCTCGTTACACCTGTGGTCATGTGTTCTCACGTGTATTAATCGAATCAGTAAGTCTGGAGCGTATCCAAGGACATCGAAAATTTCACCTGAAAAAATGAACAGTGTATAGTAAGGATTTTTCAGCCTTTTCGAGCTCATCTTTGAACTGCCACAGCGGCCCAACTAGACGTATCTAGGACTTATTTACACCTGTGGTTATGTGATCCCACGTGTATTAATCTAATCAGTAAGTCTGGAGCGTATCCAAGGACATCGAAAATTTCACCTGAAAAAATCAACAGTGTATAGTAAGGATTTTTTGGCATTTTCGAGCTCATCTTTCAACTGCCACAGCGGCCCAACTAGACGTATCTAGGACCTCGTTACACCTGTGGTCATGTGTTCTCACGTGTATTAATCGAATCAGTAAGTCTGGAGCGTATCCAAGGACATCGAAAATTTCACCTGAAAAAATGAACAGTGTATAGTAAGGATTTTTCAGCCTTTTCGAGCTCAACTTTGAACTGCCACAGCGGCCCAACTAGACGTATCTAGGACTTATTTACACCTGTGGTTATGTGATCCCACGTGTATTAATCGAATCAGTAAGTCTGGAGCGTATCCAAGGACATCGAAAATTTCACCTGAAAAAATCAACAGTGTACAGTAAGGATTTCTTGGCATTTTCGAGCTCATCTTTGAACTGCCACAGCGGCCCAACTAGACGTATCTAGGACCTCGTTACACCTGTGGTCATGTGTTCTCACGTGTATTAATCGAATCAGTAAGTCTGGAGCGTATCCAAGGACATCGAAAATTTCACCTGAAAAAATTAACAGTGTATAGTAAGGATTTTTCAGCCTTTTCGAGCTCAACTTTGAACTGCCACAGCGGCCCAACTAGACGTATCTAGGACTTATTTACACCTGTGGTTATGTGATCCCACGTGTATTAATCGAATCAGTAAGTCTGGAGCGTATCCGAGGACATCGAAAATTTCACCTGAAAAAATGAACAGTGTATAGTAAGGATTTTTCAGCATTTTCGAGCTCATCTTTCAACTGCCACAGCGGCCCAACTAGACGTATCTAGGACTTATTTACACCTGTGGTTATGTGATCCCACGTGTATTAATCGAATCAGTAAGTCTGGAGCGTATCCGAGGACATCGAAAATTTCACCTGAAAAAATCAACAGTGTATAGTAAGGATTTTTTGGCATTTTCGAGCTCATCTTTCAACTGCCACAGCGGCTAAACTAGACGTATCTAGGACTTATTTACACCTGTGGTTATGTGATCCCACGTGTATTAATCGAATCAGTAAGTCTGGAGCGTATCCGAGGACATCGAAAATTTCACCTGAAAAAATGAACAGTGTATAGTAAGGATTTTTCAGCATTTTCGAGCTCATCTTTCAACTGCCACAGCGGCCCAACTAGACGTATCTAGGACCTCGTTACACCTGTGGTCATGTGTTCTCACGTGTATTAATCGAATCAGTAAGTCTGGAGCGTATCCGAGGACATCGAAAATTTCACCTGAAAAAATGAACAGTGTATAGTAAGGATTTTTCAGCATTTTCGAGCTCATCTTTCAACTGCCACAGCGGCCCAACTAGACGTATCTAGGACCTCGTTACACCTGTGGTCATGTGTTCTCACGTGTATTAATCGAATCAGTAAGTCTGGAGCGTATCCAAGGACATCGAAAATTTCACCTGAAAAAATGAACAGTGTATAGTAAGGATTTTTCAGCCTTTTCGAGCTCATCTTTGAACTGCCACAGCGGCTAAACTAGACGTATCTAGGACTTATTTACACCTGTGGTTATGTGATCCCACGTGTATTAATCGAATCAGTAAGTCTGGAGCGTATCCAAGGACATCGAAAATTTCACCTGAAAAAATCAACAGTGTATAGTAAGGATTTTTTGGCATTTTCGAGCTCATCTTTCAACTGCCACAGCGGCCCAACTAGACGTATCTAGGACCTCGTTACACCTGTGGTCATGTGTTCTCACGTGTATTAATCGAATCAGTAAGTCTGGAGCGTATCCAAGGACATCGAAAATTTCACCTGAAAAAATGAACAGTGTATAGTAAGGATTTTTCAGCCTTTTCGAGCTCAACTTTGAACTGCCACAGCGGCCCAACTAGACGTATCTAGGACTTATTTACACCTGTGGTTATGTGATCCCACGTGTATTAATCGAATCAGTAAGTCTGGAGCGTATCCAAGGACATCGAAAATTTCACCTGAAAAAATCAACAGTGTATAGTAAGGATTTTTTGGCATTTTCGAGCTCATCTTTCAACTGCCACAGCGGCCCAACTAGACGTATCTAGGACCTCGTTACACCTGTGGTCATGTGTTCTCACGTGTATTAATCGAATCAGTAAGTCTGGAGCGTATCCAAGGACATCGAAAATTTCACCCGAAAAAATGAACAGTGTATAGTAAGGATTTTTCAGCCTTTTCGAGCTCAACTTTGAACTGCCACAGCGGCCCAACTAGACGTATCTAGGACTTATTTACACCTGTGGTTATGTGATCCCACGTGTATTAATCGAATCAGTAAGTCTGGAGCGTATCCAAGGACATCGAAAATTTCACCTGAAAAAATCAACAGTGTATAGTAAGGATTTTTTGGCATTTTCGAGCTCATCTTTCAACTGCCACAGCGGCCCAACTAGACGTATCTAGGACCTCGTTACACCTGTGGTCATGTGTTCTCACGTGTATTAATCGAATCAGTAAGTCTGGAGCGTATCCAAGGACATCGAAAATTTCACCTGAAAAAATGAACAGTGTATAGTAAGGATTTTTCAGCCTTTTCGAGCTCATCTTTGAACTGCCACAGCGGCCCAACTAGACGTATCTAGGACTTATTTACACCTGTGGTTATGTGATCCCACGTGTATTAATCGAATCAGTAAGTCTGGAGCGTATCCAAGGACATCGAAAATTTCACCTGAAAAAATGAACAGTGTATAGTAAGGATTTTTCAGCCTTTTCGAGATCAACTTTGAACTGCCACAGCGGCCCAACTAGACGTATCTAGGACTTATTTACACCTGTGGTTATGTGATCCCACGTGTATTAATCGAATCAGTAAGTCTGGAGCGTATCCAAGGACATCGAAAATTTCACCTGAAAAAATCAACAGTGTATAGTAAGGATTTTTTGGCATTTTCGAGCTCATCTTTCAACTGCCACAGCGGCCCAACTAGACGTATCTAGGACCTCGTTACACCTGTGGTCATGTGTTCTCACGTGTATTAATCGAATCAGTAAGTCTGGAGCGTATCCAAGGACATCGAAAATTTCACCTGAAAAAATGAACAGTGTATAGTAAGGATTTTTCAGCCTTTTCGAGCTCAACTTTGAACTGCCACAGCGGCCCAACTAGACGTATCTAGGACTTATTTACACCTGTGGTTATGTGATCCCACGTGTATTAATCGAATCAGTAAGTCTGGAGCGTATCCAAGGACATCGAAAATTTCACCTGAAAAAATCAACAGTGTATAGTAAGGATTTTTTGGCATTTTCGAGCTCATCTTTCAACTGCCACAGCGGCCCAACTAGACGTATCTAGGACCTCGTTACACCTGTGGTCATGTGTTCTCACGTGTATTAATCGAATCAGTAAGTCTGGAGCGTATCCAAGGACATCGAAAATTTCACCTGAAAAAATGAACAGTGTATAGTAAGGATTTTTCAGCCTTTTCGAGATCAACTTTGAACTGCCACAGCGGCCCAACTAGACGTATCTAGGACTTATTTACACCTGTGGTTATGTGATCCCACGTGTATTAATCGAATCAGTAAGTCTGGAGCGTATCCAAGGACATCGAAAATTTCACCTGAAAAAATCAACAGTGTATAGTAAGGATTTTTTGGCATTTTCGAGCTCATCTTTCAACTGCCACAGCGGCCCAACTAGACGTATCTAGGACCTCGTTACACCTGTGGTCATGTGTTCTCACGTGTATTAATCGAATCAGTAAGTCTGGAGCGTATCCAAGGACATCGAAAATTTCACCTGAAAAAATGAACAGTGTATAGTAAGGATTTTTCAGCCTTTTCGAGATCAACTTTGAACTGCCACAGCGGCCCAACTAGACGTATCTAGGACTTATTTACACCTGTGGTTATGTGATCCCACGTGTATTAATCGAATCAGTAAGTCTGGAGCGTATCCAAGGACATCGAAAATTTCACCTGAAAAAATCAACAGTGTATAGTAAGGATTTTTTGGCATTTTCGAGCTCATCTTTCAACTGCCACAGCGGCCCAACTAGACGTATCTAGGACCTCGTTACACCTGTGGTCATGTGTTCTCACGTGTATTAATCGAATCAGTAAGTCTGGAGCGTATCCAAGGACATCGAAAATTTCACCTGAAAAAATGAACAGTGTATAGTAAGGATTTTTCAGCCTTTTCGAGATCAACTTTGAACTGCCACAGCGGCCCAACTAGACGTATCTAGGACTTATTTACACCTGTGGTTATGTGATCCCACGTGTATTAATCGAATCAGTAAGTCTGGAGCGTATCCAAGGACATCGAAAATTTCACCTGAAAAAATCAACAGTGTATAGTAAGGATTTTTTGGCATTTTCGAGCTCATCTTTCAACTGCCACAGCGGCCCAACTAGACGTATCTAGGACCTCGTTACACCTGTGGTCATGTGTTCTCACGTGTATTAATCGAATCAGTAAGTCTGGAGCGTATCCAAGGACATCGAAAATTTCACCTGAAAAAATGAACAGTGTATAGTAAGGATTTTTCAGCCTTTTCGAGCTCATCTTTGAACTGCCACAGCGGCCCAACTAGACGTATCTAGGACTTATTTACACCTGTGGTTATGTGATCCCACGTGTATTAATCGAATCAGTAAGTCTGGAGCGTATCCAAGGACATCGAAAATTTCACCTGAAAAAATCAACAGTGTATAGTAAGGATTTTTTAGCATTTTCGAGCTCATCTTTCAACTGCCACAGCGGCCCAACTAGACGTATCTAGGACCTCGTTACACCTGTGGTCATGTGTTCTCACGTGTATTAATCGAATCAGTAAGTCTGGAGCGTATCCAAGGACATCGAAAATTTCACCTGAAAAAAGGAACAGTGTATAGTAAGGATTTTTCAGCCTTTTCGAGCTCAACTTTGAACTGCCACAGCGGCCCAACTAGACGTATCTAGGACTTATTTACACCTGTGGTTATGTGATCCCACGTGTATTAATCGAATCAGTAAGTCTGGAGCGTATCCAAGGACATCGAAAATTTCACCTGAAAAAATCAACAGTGTATAGTAAGGATTTTTTGGCATTTTCGAGCTCATCTTTCAACTGCCACAGCGGCCCAACTAGACGTATCTAGGACCTCGTTACACCTGTGGTCATGTGTTCTCACGTGTATTAATCGAATCAGTAAGTCTGGAGCGTATCCAAGGACATCGAAAATTTCACCTGAAAAAATGAACAGTGTATAGTAAGGATTTTTCAGCCTTTTCGAGCTCAACTTTGAACTGCCACAGCGGCCCAACTAGACGTATCTAGGACTTATTTACACCTGTGGTTATGTGATCCCACGTGTATTAATCGAATCAGTAAGTCTGGAGCGTATCCGAGGACATCGAAAATTTCACCTGAAAAAATGAACAGTGTATAGTAAGGATTTTTCAGCATTTTCGAGCTCATCTTTCAACTGCCACAGCGGCCCAACTAGACGTATCTAGGACTTATTTACACCTGTGGTTATGTGATCCCACGTGTATTAATCGAATCAGTAAGTCTGGAGCGTATCCGAGGACATCGAAAATTTCACCTGAAAAAATCAACAGTGTATAGTAAGGATTTTTTGGCATTTTCGAGCTCATCTTTCAACTGCCACAGCGGCTAAACTAGACGTATCTAGGACTTATTTACACCTGTGGTTATGTGATCCCACGTGTATTAATCGAATCAGTAAGTCTGGAGCGTATCCGAGGACATCGAAAATTTCACCTGAAAAAATGAACAGTGTATAGTAAGGATTTTTCAGCCTTTTCGAGCTCATCTTTCAACTGCCACAGCGGCCCAACTAGACGTATCTAGGACCTCGTTACACCTGTGGTCATGTGTTCTCACGTGTATTAATCGAATCAGTAAGTCTGGAGCGTATCCGAGGACATCGAAAATTTCACCTGAAAAAATGAACAGTGTATAGTAAGGATTTTTCAGCATTTTCGAGCTCATCTTTCAACTGCCACAGCGGCCCAACTAGACGTATCTAGGACCTCGTTACACCTGTGGTCATGTGTTCTCACGTGTATTAATCGAATCAGTAAGTCTGGAGCGTATCCAAGGACATCGAAAATTTCACCTGAAAAAATGAACAGTGTATAGTAAGGATTTTTCAGCCTTTTCGAGCTCAACTTTGAACTGCCACAGCGGCCCAACTAGACGTATCTAGGACTTATTTACACCTGTGGTTATGTGATCCCACGTGTATTAATCGAATCAGTAAGTCTGGAGCGTATCCAAGGACATCGAAAATTTCACCTGAAAAAATCAACAGTGTATAGTAAGGATTTTTTGGCATTTTCGAGCTCATCTTTCAACTGCCACAGCGGCCCAACTAGACGTATCTAGGACCTCGTTACACCTGTGGTCATGTGTTCTCACGTGTATTAATCGAATCAGTAAGTCTGGAGCGTATCCAAGGACATCGAAAATTTCACCTGAAAAAATGAACAGTGTATAGTAAGGATTTTTCAGCCTTTTCGAGCTCAACTTTGAACTGCCACAGCGGCCCAACTAGACGTATCTAGGACTTATTTACACCTGTGGTTATGTGATCCCACGTGTATTAATCGAATCAGTAAGTCTGGAGCGTATCCAAGGACATCGAAAATTTCACCTGAAAAAATCAACAGTGTACAGTAAGGATTTCTTGGCATTTTCGAGCTCATCTTTGAACTGCCACAGCGGCCCAACTAGACGTATCTAGGACCTCGTTACACCTGTGGTCATGTGTTCTCACGTGTATTAATCGAGTCAGTAAGTCTGGAGCGTATCCAAGGACATCGAAAATTTCACCTGAAAAAATGAACAGTGTATAGTAAGGATTTTTCAGCCTTTTCGAGCTCAACTTTGAACTGCCACAGCGGCCCAACTAGACGTATCTAGGACTTATTTACACCTGTGGTTATGTGATCCCACGTGTATTAATCGAATCAGTAAGTCTGGAGCGTATCCAAGGACATCGAAAATTTCACCTGAAAAAATCAACAGTGTATAGTAAGGATTTTTTGGCCTTTTCGAGCTCATCTTTCAACTGCCACAGCGGCCCAACTAGACGTATCTAGGACCTCGTTACACCTGTGGTCATGTGTTCTCACGTGTATTAATCGAATCAGTAAGTCTGGAGCGTATCCAAGGACATCGAAAATTTCACCCGAAAAAATGAACAGTGTATAGTAAGGATTTTTCAGCCTTTTCGAGCTCAACTTTGAACTGCCACAGCGGCCCAACTAGACGTATCTAGGACTTATTTACACCTGTGGTTATGTGATCCCACGTGTATTAATCGAATCAGTAAGTCTGGAGCGTATCCAAGGACATCGAAAATTTCACCTGAAAAAATCAACAGTGTATAGTAAGGATTTTTTGGCATTTTCGAGCTCATCTTTCAACTGCCACAGCGGCCCAACTAGACGTATCTAGGACCTCGTTACACCTGTGGTCATGTGTTCTCACGTGTATTAATCGAATCAGTAAGTCTGGAGCGTATCCAAGGACATCGAAAATTTCACCTGAAAAAATGAACAGTGTATAGTAAGGATTTTTCAGCCTTTTCGAGCTCATCTTTGAACTGCCACAGCGGCCCAACTAGACGTATCTAGGACTTATTTACACCTGTGGTTATGTGATCCCACGTGTATTAATCGAATCAGTAAGTCTGGAGCGTATCCAAGGACATCGAAAATTTCACCTGAAAAAATGAACAGTGTATAGTAAGGATTTTTCAGCCTTTTCGAGATCAACTTTGAACTGCCACAGCGGCCCAACTAGACGTATCTAGGACTTATTTACACCTGTGGTTATGTGATCCCACGTGTATTAATCGAATCAGTAAGTCTGGAGCGTATCCAAGGACATCGAAAATTTCACCTGAAAAAATCAACAGTGTATAGTAAGGATTTTTTGGCATTTTCGAGCTCATCTTTCAACTGCCACAGCGGCCCAACTAGACGTATCTAGGACCTCGTTACACCTGTGGTCATGTGTTCTCACGTGTATTAATCGAATCAGTAAGTCTGGAGCGTATCCAAGGACATCGAAAATTTCACCTGAAAAAATGAACAGTGTATAGTAAGGATTTTTCAGCCTTTTCGAGCTCATCTTTGAACTGCCACAGCGGCCCAACTAGACGTATCTAGGACTTATTTACACCTGTGGTTATGTGATCCCACGTGTATTAATCTAATCAGTAAGTCTGGAGCGTATCCAAGGACATCGAAAATTTCACCTGAAAAAATCAACAGTGTATAGTAAGGATTTTTTGGCATTTTCGAGCTCATCTTTCAACTGCCACAGCGGCCCAACTAGACGTATCTAGGACCTCGTTACACCTGTGGTCATGTGTTCTCACGTGTATTAATCGAATCAGTAAGTCTGGAGCGTATCCAAGGACATCGAAAATTTCACCTGAAAAAATGAACAGTGTATAGTAAGGATTTTTCAGCCTTTTCGAGCTCAACTTTGAACTGCCACAGCGGCCCAACTAGACGTATCTAGGACTTATTTACACCTGTGGTTATGTGATCCCACGTGTATTAATCGAATCAGTAAGTCTGGAGCGTATCCAAGGACATCGAAAATTTCACCTGAAAAAATCAACAGTGTATAGTAAGGATTTTTTGGCATTTTCGAGCTCATCTTTCAACTGCCACAGCGGCCCAACTAGACGTATCTAGGACCTCGTTACACCTGTGGTCATGTGTTCTCACGTGTATTAATCGAATCAGTAAGTCTGGAGCGTATCCAAGGACATCGAAAATTTCACCTGAAAAAATGAACAGTGTATAGTAAGGATTTTTCAGCCTTTTCGAGCTCAACTTTGAACTGCCACAGCGGCCCAACTAGACGTATCTAGGACTTATTTACACCTGTGGTTATGTGATCCCACGTGTATTAATCGAATCAGTAAGTCTGGAGCGTATCCAAGGACATCGAAAATTTCACCTGAAAAAATCAACAGTGTACAGTAAGGATTTCTTGGCATTTTCGAGCTCATCTTTGAACTGCCACAGCGGCCCAACTAGACGTATCTAGGACCTCGTTACACCTGTGGTCATGTGTTCTCACGTGTATTAATCGAATCAGTAAGTCTGGAGCGTATCCAAGGACATCGAAAATTTCACCTGAAAAAATGAACAGTGTATAGTAAGGATTTTTCAGCCTTTTCGAGCTCAACTTTGAACTGCCACAGCGGCCCAACTAGACGTATCTAGGACTTATTTACACCTGTGGTTATGTGATCCCACGTGTATTAATCGAATCAGTAAGTCTGGAGCGTATCCAAGGACATCGAAAATTTCACCTGAAAAAATCAACAGTGTATAGTAAGGATTTTTTGGCATTTTCGAGCTCATCTTTCAACTGCCACAGCGGCCCAACTAGACGTATCTAGGACCTCGTTACACCTGTGGTCATGTGTTCTCACGTGTATTAATCGAATCAGTAAGTCTGGAGCGTATCCAAGGACATCGAAAATTTCACCTGAAAAAATGAACAGTGTATAGTAAGGATTTTTCAGCCTTTTCGAGCTCAACTTTGAACTGCCACAGCGGCCCAACTAGACGTATCTAGGACTTATTTACACCTGTGGTTATGTGATCCCACGTGTATTAATCGAATCAGTAAGTCTGGAGCGTATCCAAGGACATCGAAAATTTCACCTGAAAAAATCAACAGTGTATAGTAAGGATTTTTCAGCCTTTTCGAGCTCAACTTTGAACTGCCACAGCGGCCCAACTAGACGTATCTAGGACTTATTTACACCTGTGGTTATGTGATCCCACGTGTATTAATCGAATCAGTAAGTCTGGAGCGTATCCAAGGACATCGAAAATTTCACCTGAAAAAATCAACAGTGTATAGTAAGGATTTTTTGGCATTTTCGAGCTCATCTTTCAACTGCCACAGCGGCCCAACTAGACGTATCTAGGACCTCGTTACACCTGTGGTCATGTGTTCTCACGTGTATTAATCGAATCAGTAAGTCTGGAGCGTATCCAAGGACATCGAAAATTTCACCTGAAAAAATGAACAGTGTATAGTAAGGATTTTTCAGCCTTTTCGAGCTCAACTTTGAACTGCCACAGCGGCCCAACTAGACGTATCTAGGACTTATTTACACCTGTGGTTATGTGATCCCACGTGTATTAATCGAATCAGTAAGTCTGGAGCGTATCCAAGGACATCGAAAATTTCACCTGAAAAAATCAACAGTGTATAGTAAGGATTTTTTGGCATTTTCGAGCTCATCTTTCAACTGCCACAGCGGCCCAACTAGACGTATCTAGGACCTCGTTACACCTGTGGTCATGTGTTCTCACGTGTATTAATCGAATCAGTAAGTCTGGAGCGTATCCAAGGACATCGAAAATTTCACCTGAAAAAATGAACAGTGTATAGTAAGGATTTTTCAGCCTTTTCGAGCTCAACTTTGAACTGCCACAGCGGCCCAACTAGACGTATCTAGGACTTATTTACACCTGTGGTTATGTGATCCCACGTGTATTAATCGAATCAGTAAGTCTGGAGCGTATCCAAGGACATCGAAAATTTCACCTGAAAAAATCAACAGTGTATAGTAAGGATTTTTTGGCATTTTCGAGCTCATCTTTCAACTGCCACAGCGGCCCAACTAGACGTATCTAGGACCTCGTTACACCTGTGGTCATGTGTTCTCACGTGTATTAATCGAATCAGTAAGTCTGGAGCGTATCCAAGGACATCGAAAATTTCACCTGAAAAAATGAACAGTGTATAGTAAGGATTTTTCAGCCTTTTCGAGATCAACTTTGAACTGCCACAGCGGCCCAACTAGACGTATCTAGGACTTATTTACACCTGTGGTTATGTGATCCCACGTGTATTAATCGAATCAGTAAGTCTGGAGCGTATCCAAGGACATCGAAAATTTCACCTGAAAAAATGAACAGTGTATAGTAAGGATTTTTCAGCCTTTTCGAGATCAACTTTGAACTGCCACAGCGGCCCAACTAGACGTATCTAGGACTTATTTACACCTGTGGTTATGTGATCCCACGTGTATTAATCGAATCAGTAAGTCTGGAGCGTATCCAAGGACATCGAAAATTTCACCTGAAAAAATCAACAGTGTATAGTAAGGATTTTTTGGCATTTTCGAGCTCATCTTTCAACTGCCACAGCGGCCCAACTAGACGTATCTAGGACTTATTTACACCTGTGGTTATGTGATCCCACGTGTATTAATCTAATCAGTAAGTCTGGAGCGTATCCAAGGACATCGAAAATTTCACCTGAAAAAATCAACAGTGTATAGTAAGGATTTTTTGGCATTTTCGAGCTCATCTTTCAACTGCCACAGCGGCCCAACTAGACGTATCTAGGACCTCGTTACACCTGTGGTCATGTGTTCTCACGTGTATTAATCGAATCAGTAAGTCTGGAGCGTATCCAAGGACATCGAAAATTTCACCTGAAAAAATGAACAGTGTATAGTAAGGATTTTTCAGCCTTTTCGAGCTCAACTTTGAACTGCCACAGCGGCCCAACTAGACGTATCTAGGACTTATTTACACCTGTGGTTATGTGATCCCACGTGTATTAATCGAATCAGTAAGTCTGGAGCGTATCCAAGGACATCGAAAATTTCACCTGAAAAAATCAACAGTGTATAGTAAGGATTTTTTGGCATTTTCGAGCTCATCTTTCAACTGCCACAGCGGCCCAACTAGACGTATCTAGGACCTCGTTACACCTGTGGTCATGTGTTCTCACGTGTATTAATCGAATCAGTAAGTCTGGAGCGTATCCAAGGACATCGAAAATTTCACCTGAAAAAATGAACAGTGTATAGTAAGGATTTTTCAGCCTTTTCGAGCTCAACTTTGAACTGCCACAGCGGCCCAACTAGACGTATCTAGGACTTATTTACACCTGTGGTTATGTGATCCCACGTGTATTAATCGAATCAGTAAGTCTGGAGCGTATCCAAGGACATCGAAAATTTCACCTGAAAAAATCAACAGTGTATAGTAAGGATTTTTTGGCATTTTCGAGCTCATCTTTCAACTGCCACAGCGGCCCAACTAGACGTATCTAGGACCTCGTTACACCTGTGGTCATGTGTTCTCACGTGTATTAATCGAATCAGTAAGTCTGGAGCGTATCCAAGGACATCGAAAATTTCACCTGAAAAAATCAACAGTGTACAGTAAGGATTTCTTGGCATTTTCGAGCTCATCTTTGAACTGCCACAGCGGCCCAACTAGACGTATCTAGGACCTCGTTACACCTGTGGTCATGTGTTCTCACGTGTATTAATCGAATCAGTAAGTCTGGAGCGTATCCAAGGACATCGAAAATTTCACCTGAAAAAATGAACAGTGTATAGTAAGGATTTTTCAGCCTTTTCGAGCTCAACTTTGAACTGCCACAGCGGCCCAACTAGACGTATCTAGGACTTATTTACACCTGTGGTTATGTGATCCCACGTGTATTAATCGAATCAGTAAGTCTGGAGCGTATCCAAGGACATCGAAAATTTCACCTGAAAAAATCAACAGTGTATAGTAAGGATTTTTTGGCATTTTCGAGCTCATCTTTCAACTGCCACAGCGGCCCAACTAGACGTATCTAGGACCTCGTTACACCTGTGGTCATGTGTTCTCACGTGTATTAATCGAATCAGTAAGTCTGGAGCGTATCCAAGGACATCGAAAATTTCACCTGAAAAAATGAACAGTGTATAGTAAGGATTTTTCAGCCTTTTCGAGCTCAACTTTGAACTGCCACAGCGGCCCAACTAGACGTATCTAGGACTTATTTACACCTGTGGTTATGTGATCCCACGTGTATTAATCGAATCAGTAAGTCTGGAGCGTATCCAAGGACATCGAAAATTTCACCTGAAAAAATCAACAGTGTATAGTAAGGATTTTTTGGCATTTTCGAGCTCATCTTTCAACTGCCACAGCGGCCCAACTAGACGTATCTAGGACCTCGTTACACCTGTGGTCATGTGTTCTCACGTGTATTAATCGAATCAGTAAGTCTGGAGCGTATCCAAGGACATCGAAAATTTCACCTGAAAAAATGAACAGTGTATAGTAAGGATTTTTCAGCCTTTTCGAGCTCATCTTTGAACTGCCACAGCGGCCCAACTAGACGTATCTAGGACTTATTTACACCTGTGGTTATGTGATCCCACGTGTATTAATCTAATCAGTAAGTCTGGAGCGTATCCAAGGACATCGAAAATTTCACCTGAAAAAATCAACAGTGTATAGTAAGGATTTTTTGGCATTTTCGAGCTCATCTTTCAACTGCCACAGCGGCCCAACTAGACGTATCTAGGACCTCGTTACACCTGTGGTCATGTGTTCTCACGTGTATTAATCGAATCAGTAAGTCTGGAGCGTATCCAAGGACATCGAAAATTTCACCTGAAAAAATGAACAGTGTATAGTAAGGATTTTTCAGCCTTTTCGAGCTCAACTTTGAACTGCCACAGCGGCCCAACTAGACGTATCTAGGACTTATTTACACCTGTGGTTATGTGATCCCACGTGTATTAATCGAATCAGTAAGTCTGGAGCGTATCCAAGGACATCGAAAATTTCACCTGAAAAAATCAACAGTGTACAGTAAGGATTTCTTGGCATTTTCGAGCTCATCTTTGAACTGCCACAGCGGCCCAACTAGACGTATCTAGGACCTCGTTACACCTGTGGTCATGTGTTCTCACGTGTATTAATCGAATCAGTAAGTCTGGAGCGTATCCAAGGACATCGAAAATTTCACCTGAAAAAATGAACAGTGTATAGTAAGGATTTTTCAGCCTTTTCGAGCTCAACTTTGAACTGCCACAGCGGCCCAACTAGACGTATCTAGGACTTATTTACACCTGTGGTTATGTGATCCCACGTGTATTAATCGAATCAGTAAGTCTGGAGCGTATCCAAGGACATCGAAAATTTCACCTGAAAAAATCAACAGTGTATAGTAAGGATTTTTTGGCATTTTCGAGCTCATCTTTCAACTGCCACAGCGGCCCAACTAGACGTATCTAGGACCTCGTTACACCTGTGGTCATGTGTTCTCACGTGTATTAATCGAATCAGTAAGTCTGGAGCGTATCCAAGGACATCGAAAATTTCACCTGAAAAAATGAACAGTGTATAGTAAGGATTTTTCAGCCTTTTCGAGCTCAACTTTGAACTGCCACAGCGGCCCAACTAGACGTATCTAGGACTTATTTACACCTGTGGTTATGTGATCCCACGTGTATTAATCGAATCAGTAAGTCTGGAGCGTATCCAAGGACATCGAAAATTTCACCTGAAAAAATGAACAGTGTATAGTAAGGATTTTTCAGCCTTTTCGAGCTCAACTTTCAACTGCCACAGCGGCCCAACTAGACGTATCTAGGACCTCGTTACGCCTGTGGTCATGTGTTCTCACGTGTATTAATCGAATCAGTAAGTCTGGAGCGTATCCAAGGACATCGAAAATTTCACCTGAAAAAATGAACAGTGTATAGTAAGGATTTTTCAGCCTTTTCGAGCTCAACTTTGAACTGCCACAGCGGCCCAACTAGACGTATCTAGGACTTATTTAGACCTGTGGTTATGTGATCCCACGTGTATTAATCGAATCAGTAAGTCTGGAGCGTATCCAAGGACATCGAAAATTTCACCTGAAAAAATCAACAGTGTATAGTAAGGATTTTTTGGCATTTTCGAGCTCATCTTTCAACTGCCACAGCGGCCCAACTAGACGTATCTAGGACCTCGTTACACCTGTGGTCATGTGTTCTCACGTGTATTAATCGAATCAGTAAGTCTGGAGCGTATCCAAGGACATCGAAAATTTCACCTGAAAAAATTAACAGTGTATAGTAAGGATTTTTCAGCCTTTTCGAGCTCATCTTTGAACTGCCACAGCGGCCCAACTAGACGTATCTAGGACTAATTTACACCTGTGGTTATGTGATCCCACGTGTATTAATCGAATCAGTAAGTCTGGAGCGTATCCAAGGACATCGAAAATTTCACCTGAAAAAATCAACAGTGTATAGTAAGGATTTTTTGGCATTTTCGAGCTCATCTTTCAACTGCCACAGCGGCCCAACTAGACGTATCTAGGACCTCGTTACACCTGTGGTCATGTGTTCTCACGTGTATTAATCGAATCAGTAAGTCTGGAGCGTATCCAAGGACATCGAAAATTTCACCTGAAAAAATGAACAGTGTATAGTAAGGATTTTTCAGCCTTTTCGAGCTCAACTTTGAACTGCCACAGCGGCCCAACTAGACGTATCTAGGACTTATTTACACCTGTGGTTATGTGATCCCACGTGTATTAATCGAATCAGTAAGTCTGGAGCGTATCCAAGGACATCGAAAATTTCACCTGAAAAAATCAAGAGTGTATAGTAAGGATTTTTTGGCATTTTCGAGCTCATCTTTCAACTGCCACAGCGGCCCAACTAGACGTATCTAGGACCTCGTTACACCTGTGGTCATGTGTTCTCACGTGTATTAATCGAATCAGTAAGTCTGGAGCGTATCCAAGGACATCGAAAATTTCACCTAAAAAAATGAACAGTGTATAGTAAGGATTTTTCAGCCTTTTCGAGCTCATCTTTGAACTGCCACAGCGGCCCAACTAGACGTATCTAGGACCTCGTTACACCTGTGGTCATGTGTTCTCACGTGTATTAATCGAATCAGTAAGTCTGGAGCGTATCCAAGGACATCGAAAATTTCACCTGAAAAAATGAACAGTGTATAGTAAGGATTTTTCAGCCTTTTCGAGCTCATCTTTCAACTGCCACAGCGGCCCAACTAGACGTATCTAGGACTTATTTACACCTGTGGTTATGTGATCCCACGTGTATTAATCGAATCAGTAAGTCTGGAGCGTATCCAAGGACATCGAAAATTTCACCTGAAAAAATGAACAGTGTATAGTAAGGATTTTTCAGCCTTTTCGAGCTCATCTTTGAACTGCCACAGCGGCCCAACTAGACGTATCTAGGACCTCGTTACACCTGTGGTCATGTGTTCTCACGTGTATTAATCGAATCAGTAAGTCTGGAGCGTATCCAAGGACATCGAAAATTTCACCTGAAAAAATGAACAGTGTATAGTAAGGATTTTTCAGCCTTTTCGAGCTCATCTTTGAACTGCCACAGCGGCCCAACTAGACGTATCTAGGACCTCGTTACACCTGTGGTCATGTGTTCTCACGTGTATTAATCGAATCAGTAAGTCTGGAGCGTATCCAAGGACATCGAAAATTTCACCTGAAAAAATGAACAGTGTATAGTAAGGATTTTTCAGCCTTTTCGAGCTCATCTTTCAACTGCCACAGCGGCCCAACTAGACGTATCTAGGACCTCGTTACACCTGTGGTCATGTGTTCTCACGTGTATTAATCGAATCAGTAAGTCTGGAGCGTATCCAAGGACATCGAAAATTTCACCTGAAAAAATGAACAGTGTATAGTAAGGATTTTTCAGCCTTTTCGAGCTCATCTTTGAACTGCCACAGCGGCCCAACTAGACGTATCTAGGACCTCGTTACACCTGTGGTCATGTGTTCTCACGTGTATTAATCGAATCAGTAAGTCTGGAGCGTATCCAAGGACATCGAAAATTTCACCTGAAAAAATGAAGTGTATAGTAAGGATTTTTCAGCCTTTTCGAGCTCATCTTTGAACTGCCACAGCGGCCCAACTAGACGTATCTAGGACTTATTTACACCTGTGGTTATGTGATCCCACGTGTATTAATCGAATCAGTAAGTCTGGAGCGTATCCAAGGACATCGAAAATTTCACCTGAAAAA
Source organism: Eristalis pertinax (assembly GCA_907269125.1). NCBI lineage: Eukaryota > Metazoa > Arthropoda > Insecta > Diptera > Syrphidae > Eristalis > Eristalis pertinax. The sequence goes on along the minus strand of OU026147.1, from coordinate 6,340,346 downwards.
ATCAACAGTGTATAGTAAGGATTTTTTGGCATTTTCGAGCTCATCTTTCAACTGCCACAGCGGCCCAACTAGACGTATCTAGGACCTCGTTACACCTGTGGTCATGTGTTCTCACGTGTATTAATCGAATCAGTAAGTCTGGAGCGTATCCAAGGACATCGAAAATTTCACCTGAAAAAATGAACAGTGTATAGTAAGGATTTTTCAGCCTTTTCGAGCTCAACTTTGAACTGCCACAGCGGCCCAACTAGACGTATCTAGGACCTATTTACACCTGTGGTTATGTGATCCCACGTGTATTAATCGAATCAGTAAGTCTGGAGCGTATCCAAGGACATCGAAAATTTCACCTGAAAAAATCAACAGTGTATAGTAAGGATTTTTTGGCATTTTCGAGCTCATCTTTCAACTGCCACAGCGGCCCAACTAGACGTATCTAGGACCTCGTTACACCTGTGGTCATGTGTTCTCACGTGTATTAATCGAATCAGTAAGTCTGGAGCGTATCCAAGGACATCGAAAATTTCACCTGAAAAAATGAACAGTGTATAGTAAGGATTTTTCAGCCTTTTCGAGCTCAACTTTGAACTGCCACAGCGGCCCAACTAGACGTATCTAGGACTTATTTACACCTGTGGTTATGTGATCCCACGTGTATTAATCGAATCAGTAAGTCTGGAGCGTATCCAAGGACATCGAAAATTTCACCTGAAAAAATCAACAGTGTATAGTAAGGATTTTTTGGCATTTTCGAGCTCATCTTTCAACTGCCACAGCGGCCCAACTAGACGTATCTAGGACCTCGTTACACCTGTGGTCATGTGTTCTCACGTGTATTAATCGAATCAGTAAGTCTGGAGCGTATCCAAGGACATCGAAAATTTCACCTGAAAAAATGAACAGTGTATAGTAAGGATTTTTCAGCCTTTTCGAGCTCATCTTTGAACTGCCACAGCGGCCCAACTAGACGTATCTAGGACTTATTTACACCTGTGGTTATGTGATCCCACGTGTATTAATCGAATCAGTAAGTCTGGAGCGTATCCAAGGACATCGAAAATTTCACCTGAAAAAATCAACAGTGTATAGTAAGGATTTTTTGGCATTTTCGAGCTCATCTTTCAACTGCCACAGCGGCCCAACTAGACGTATCTAGGACCTCGTTACACCTGTGGTCATGTGTTCTCACGTGTATTAATCGAATCAGTAAGTCTGGAGCGTATCCAAGGACATCGAAAATTTCACCTGAAAAAATGAACAGTGTATAGTAAGGATTTTTCAGCCTTTTCGAGCTCAACTTTGAACTGCCACAGCGGCCCAACTAGACGTATCTAGGACCTATTTACACCTGTGGTTATGTGATCCCACGTGTATTAATCGAATCAGTAAGTCTGGAGCGTATCCAAGGACATCGAAAATTTCACCTGAAAAAATCAACAGTGTATAGTAAGGATTTTTTGGCATTTTCGAGCTCATCTTTCAACTGCCACAGCGGCCCAACTAGACGTATCTAGGACCTCGTTACACCTGTGGTCATGTGTTCTCACGTGTATTAATCGAATCAGTAAGTCTGGAGCGTATCCAAGGACATCGAAAATTTCACCTGAAAAAATGAACAGTGTATAGTAAGGATTTTTCAGCCTTTTCGAGCTCAACTTTGAACTGCCACAGCGGCCCAACTAGACGTATCTAGGACTTATTTACACCTGTGGTTATGTGATCCCACGTGTATTAATCGAATCAGTAAGTCTGGAGCGTATCCAAGGACATCGAAAATTTCACCTGAAAAAATCAACAGTGTATAGTAAGGATTTTTTGGCATTTTCGAGCTCATCTTTCAACTGCCACAGCGGCCCAACTAGACGTATCTAGGACCTCGTTACACCTGTGGTCATGTGTTCTCACGTGTATTAATCGAATCAGTAAGTCTGGAGCGTATCCAAGGACATCGAAAATTTCACCTGAAAAAATGAACAGTGTATAGTAAGGATTTTTCAGCCTTTTCGAGCTCATCTTTGAACTGCCACAGCGGCCCAACTAGACGTATCTAGGACTTATTTACACCTGTGGTTATGTGATCCCACGTGTATTAATCGAATCAGTAAGTCTGGAGCGTATCCAAGGACATCGAAAATTTCACCTGAAAAAATCAACAGTGTATAGTAAGGATTTTTTGGCATTTTCGAGCTCATCTTTCAACTGCCACAGCGGCCCAACTAGACGTATCTAGGACCTCGTTACACCTGTGGTCATGTGTTCTCACGTGTATTAATCGAATCAGTAAGTCTGGAGCGTATCCAAGGACATCGAAAATTTCACCTGAAAAAATGAACAGTGTATAGTAAGGATTTTTCAGCCTTTTCGAGCTCAACTTTGAACTGCCACAGCGGCCCAACTAGACGTATCTAGGACTTATTTACACCTATGGTTATGTGATCCCACGTGTATTAATCGAATCAGTAAGTCTGGAGCGTATCCAAGGACATCGAAAATTTCACCTGAAAAAATCAACAGTGTATAGTAAGGATTTTTTGGCATTTTCGAGCTCATCTTTCAACTGCCACAGCGGCCCAACTAGACGTATCTAGGACCTCGTTACACCTGTGGTCATGTGTTCTCACGTGTATTAATCGAATCAGTAAGTCTGGAGCGTATCCAAGGACATCGAAAATTTCACCTGAAAAAATGAACAGTGTATAGTAAGGATTTTTCAGCCTTTTCGAGCTCATCTTTGAACTGCCACAGCGGCCCAACTAGACGTATCTAGGACTTATTTACACCTGTGGTTATGTGATCCCACGTGTATTAATCGAATCAGTAAGTCTGGAGCGTATCCAAGGACATCGAAAATTTCACCTGAAAAAATCAACAGTGTATAGTAAGGATTTTTTGGCATTTTCGAGCTCATCTTTCAACTGCCACAGCGGCCCAACTAGACGTATCTAGGACCTCGTTACACCTGTGGTCATGTGTTCTCACGTGTATTAATCGAATCAGTAAGTCTGGAGCGTATCCAAGGACATCGAAAATTTCACCTGAAAAAATGAACAGTGTATAGTAAGGATTTTTCAGCCTTTTCGAGCTCATCTTTGAACTGCCACAGCGGCCCAACTAGACGTATCTAGGACTTATTTACACCTGTGGTTATGTGATCCCACGTGTATTAATCGAATCAGTAAGTCTGGAGCGTATCCAAGGACATCGAAAATTTCACCTGAAAAAATCAACAGTGTATAGTAAGGATTTTTTGGCATTTTCGAGCTCATCTTTCAACTGCCACAGCGGCCCAACTAGACGTATCTAGGACCTCGTTACACCTGTGGTCATGTGTTCTCACGTGTATTAATCGAATCAGTAAGTCTGGAGCGTATCCAAGGACATCGAAAATTTCACCTGAAAAAATGAACAGTGTATAGTAAGGATTTTTCAGCCTTTTCGAGCTCATCTTTGAACTGCCACAGCGGCCCAACTAGACGTATCTAGGACTTATTTACACCTGTGGTTATGTGATCCCACGTGTATTAATCGAATAAGTAAGTCTGGAGCGTATCCAAGGACATCGAAAATTTCACCTGAAAAAATCAACAGTGTATAGTAAGGATTTTTTGGCATTTTCGAGCTCATCTTTCAACTGCCACAGCGGCCCAACTAGACGTATCTAGGACCTCGTTACACCTGTGGTCATGTGTTCTCACGTGTATTAATCGAATCAGTAAGTCTGGAGCGTATCCAAGGACATCGAAAATTTCACCTGAAAAAATGAACAGTGTATAGTAAGGATTTTTCAGCCTTTTCGAGCTCATCTTTGAACTGCCACAGCGGCCCAACTAGACGTATCTAGGACTTATTTACACCTGTGGTTATGTGATCCCACGTGTATTAATCGAATCAGTAAGTCTGGAGCGTATCCAAGGACATCGAAAATTTCACCTGAAAAAATCAACAGTGTATAGTAAGGATTTTTTGGCATTTTCGAGCTCATCTTTCAACTGCCACAGCGGCCCAACTAGACGTATCTAGGACCTCGTTACACCTGTGGTCATGTGTTCTCACGTGTATTAATCGAATCAGTAAGTCTGGAGCGTATCCAAGGACATCGAAAATTTCACCTGAAAAAATGAACAGTGTATAGTAAGGATTTTTCAGCCTTTTCGAGCTCAACTTTGAACTGCCACAGCGGCCCAACTAGACGTATCTAGGACTTATTTACACCTGTGGTTATGTGATCCCACGTGTATTAATCGAATCAGTAAGTCTGGAGCGTATCCAAGGACATCGAAAATTTCACCTGAAAAAATCAACAGTTATAGTAAGGATTTTTTGGCATTTTCGAGCTCATCTTTCAACTGCCACAGCGGCCCAACTAGACGTATCTAGGACCTCGTTACACCTGTGGTCATGTGTTCTCACGTGTATTAATCGAATCAGTAAGTCTGGAGCGTATCCAAGGACATCGAAAATTTCACCTGAAAAAATGAACAGTGTATAGTAAGGATTTTTCAGCCTTTTCGAGCTCAACTTTGAACTGCCACAGCGGCCCAACTAGACGTATCTAGGACTTATTTACACCTATGGTTATGTGATCCCACGTGTATTAATCGAATCAGTAAGTCTGGAGCGTATCCAAGGACATCGAAAATTTCACCTGAAAAAATCAACAGTGTATAGTAAGGATTTTTTGGCATTTTCGAGCTCATCTTTCAACTGCCACAGCGGCCCAACTAGACGTATCTAGGACCTCGTTACACCTGTGGTCATGTGTTCTCACGTGTATTAATCGAATCAGTAAGTCTGGAGCGTATCCAAGGACATCGAAAATTTCACCTGAAAAAATGAACAGTGTATAGTAAGGATTTTTCAGCCTTTTCGAGCTCATCTTTGAACTGCCACAGCGGCCCAACTAGACGTATCTAGGACTTATTTACACCTGTGGTTATGTGATCCCACGTGTATTAATCGAATCAGTAAGTCTGGAGCGTATCCAAGGACATCGAAAATTTCACCTGAAAAAATCAACAGTGTATAGTAAGGATTTTTTGGCATTTTCGAGCTCATCTTTCAACTGCCACAGCGGCCCAACTAGACGTATCTAGGACCTCGTTACACCTGTGGTCATGTGTTCTCACGTGTATTAATCGAATCAGTAAGTCTGGAGCGTATCCAAGGACATCGAAAATTTCACCTGAAAAAATGAACAGTGTATAGTAAGGATTTTTCAGCCTTTTCGAGCTCATCTTTGAACTGCCACAGCGGCCCAACTAGACGTATCTAGGACTTATTTACACCTGTGGTTATGTGATCCCACGTGTATTAATCGAATCAGTAAGTCTGGAGCGTATCCAAGGACATCGAAAATTTCACCTGAAAAAATCAACAGTGTATAGTAAGGATTTTTTGGCATTTTCGAGCTCATCTTTCAACTGCCACAGCGGCCCAACTAGACGTATCTAGGACCTCGTTACACCTGTGGTCATGTGTTCTCACGTGTATTAATCGAATCAGTAAGTCTGGAGCGTATCCAAGGACATCGAAAATTTCACCTGAAAAAATGAACAGTGTATAGTAAGGATTTTTCAGCCTTTTCGAGCTCATCTTTGAACTGCCACAGCGGCCCAACTAGACGTATCTAGGACTTATTTACACCTGTGGTTATGTGATCCCACGTGTATTAATCGAATAAGTAAGTCTGGAGCGTATCCAAGGACATCGAAAATTTCACCTGAAAAAATCAACAGTGTATAGTAAGGATTTTTTGGCATTTTCGAGCTCATCTTTCAACTGCCACAGCGGCCCAACTAGACGTATCTAGGACCTCGTTACACCTGTGGTCATGTGTTCTCACGTGTATTAATCGAATCAGTAAGTCTGGAGCGTATCCAAGGACATCGAAAATTTCACCTAAAAAAATGAACAGTGTATAGTAAGGATTTTTCAGCCTTTTCGAGCTCATCTTTGAACTGCCACAGCGGCCCAACTAGACGTATCTAGGACTTATTTACACCTGTGGTTATGTGATCCCACGTGTATTAATCGAATCAGTAAGTCTGGAGCGTATCCAAGGACATCGAAAATTTCACCTGAAAAAATCAACAGTGTATAGTAAGGATTTTTTGGCATTTTCGAGCTCATCTTTCAACTGCCACAGCGGCCCAACTAGACGTATCTAGGACCTCGTTACACCTGTGGTCATGTGTTCTCACGTGTATTAATCGAATCAGTAAGTCTGGAGCGTATCCAAGGACATCGAAAATTTCACCTGAAAAAATGAACAGTGTATAGTAAGGATTTTTCAGCCTTTTCGAGCTCAACTTTGAACTGCCACAGCGGCCCAACTAGACGTATCTAGGACTTATTTACACCTGTGGTTATGTGATCCCACGTGTATTAATCGAATCAGTAAGTCTGGAGCGTATCCAAGGACATCGAAAATTTCACCTGAAAAAATCAACAGTTATAGTAAGGATTTTTTGGCATTTTCGAGCTCATCTTTCAACTGCCACAGCGGCCCAACTAGACGTATCTAGGACCTCGTTACACCTGTGGTCATGTGTTCTCACGTGTATTAATCGAATCAGTAAGTCTGGAGCGTATCCAAGGACATCGAAAATTTCACCTGAAAAAATGAACAGTGTATAGTAAGGATTTTTCAGCCTTTTCGAGCTCATCTTTCAACTGCCACAGCGGCCCAACTAGACGTATCTAGGACCTCGTTACACCTGTGGTCATGTGTTCTCACGTGTATTAATCGAATCAGTAAGTCTGGAGCGTATCCAAGGACATCGAAAATTTCACCTGAAAAAATCAACAGTGTATAGTAAGGATTTTTTGGCATTTTCGAGCTCATCTTTCAACTGCCACAGCGGCCCAACTAGACGTATCTAGGACCTCGTTACACCTGTGGTCATGTGTTCTCACGTGTATTAATCGAATCAGTAAGTCTGGAGCGTATCCGAGGACATCGAAAATTTCACCTGAAAAAATCAACAGTGTATAGTAAGGATTTTTTGGCATTTTCGAGCTCATCTTTCAACTGCCACAGCGGCCCAACTAGACGTATCTAGGACCTCGTTACACCTGTGGTCATGTGTTCTCACGTGTATTAATCGAATCAGTAAGTCTGGAGCGTATCCAAGGACATCGAAAATTTCACCTGAAAAAATGAACAGTGTATAGTAAGGATTTTTCAGCCTTTTCGAGCTCATCTTTCAACTGCCACAGCGGCCCAACTAGACGTATCTAGGACCTCGTTACACCTGTGGTCATGTGTTCTCACGTGTATTAATCGAGTCAGTAAGTCTGGAGCGTATCCGAGGACATCGAAAATTTCACCTGAAAAAATCAACAGTGTATAGTAAGGATTTTTTGGCATTTTCGAGCTCATCTTTCAACTGCCACAGCGGCCCAACTAGACGTATCTAGGACCTCGTTACACCTGTGGTCATGTGTTCTCACGTGTATTAATCGAATCAGTAAGTCTGGAGCGTATCCAAGGACATCGAAAATTTCACCTGAAAAAATGAACAGTGTATAGTAAGGATTTTTCAGCCTTTTCGAGCTCAACTTTGAACTGCCACAGCGGCCCAACTAGACGTATCTAGGACTTATTTACACCTGTGGTTATGTGATCCCACGTGTATTAATCGAATCAGTAAGTCTGGAGCGTATCCAAGGACATCGAAAATTTCACCTGAAAAAATCAACAGTGTATAGTAAGGATTTTTTGGCATTTTCGAGCTCATCTTTCAACTGCCACAGCGGCCCAACTAGACGTATCTAGGACCTCGTTACACCTGTGGTCATGTGTTCTCACGTGTATTAATCGAATCAGTAAGTCTGGAGCGTATCCGAGGACATCGAAAATTTCACCTGAAAAAATCAACAGTGTATAGTAAGGATTTTTTGGCATTTTCGAGCTCATCTTTCAACTGCCACAGCGGCCCAACTAGACGTATCTAGGACCTCGTTACACCTGTGGTCATGTGTTCTCACGTGTATTAATCGAATCAGTAAGTCTGGAGCGTATCCAAGGACATCGAAAATTTCACCTGAAAAAATGAACAGTGTATAGTAAGGATTTTTCAGCCTTTTCGAGCTCAACTTTGAACTGCCACAGCGGCCCAACTAGACGTATCTAGGACTTATTTACACCTGTGGTTATGTGATCCCACGTGTATTAATCGAATCAGTAAGTCTGGAGCGTATCCAAGGACATCGAAAATTTCACCTGAAAAAATCAACAGTGTATAGTAAGGATTTTTTGGCATTTTCGAGCTCATCTTTCAACTGCCACAGCGGCCCAACTAGACGTATCTAGGACCTCGTCACACCTGTGGTCATGTGTTCTCACGTGTATTAATCGAATCAGTAAGTCTGGAGCGTATCCGAGGACATCGAAAATTTCACCTGAAAAAATCAACAGTGTATAGTAAGCATTTTTTGGCATTTTCGAGCTCATCTTTCAACTGCCACAGCGGCCCAACTAGACGTATCTAGGACCTCGTTACACCTGTGGTCATGTGTTCTCACGTGTATTAATCGAATCAGTAAGTCTGGAGCGTATCCAAGGACATCGAAAATTTCACCTGAAAAAATGAACAGTGTATAGTAAGGATTTTTCAGCCTTTTCGAGCTCATCTTTCAACTGCCACAGCGGCCCAACTAGACGTATCTAGGACCTCGTTACACCTGTGGTCATGTGTTCTCACGTGTATTAATCGAGTCAGTAAGTCTGGAGCGTATCCGAGGACATCGAAAATTTCACCTGAAAAAATCAACAGTGTATAGTAAGCATTTTTTGGCATTTTCGAGCTCATCTTTCAACTGCCACAGCGGCCCAACTAGACGTATCTAGGACCTCGTTACACCTGTGGTCATGTGTTCTCACGTGTATTAATCGAATCAGTAAGTCTGGAGCGTATCCAAGGACATCGAAAATTTCACCTGAAAAAATCAACAGTGTAGTAAGGATTTTTTGGCATTTTCGAGCTCATCTTTCAACTGCCACAGCGGCCCAACTAGACGTATCTAGGACCTCGTTACACCTGTGGTCATGTGTTCTCACGTGTATTAATCGAATCAGTAAGTCTGGAGCGTATCCAAGGACATCGAAAATTTCACCTGAAAAAATGAACAGTGTATAGTAAGGATTTTTCAGCCTTTTCGAGCTCAACTTTGAACTGCCACAGCGGCCCAACTAGACGTATCTAGGACTTATTTACACCTGTGGTTATGTGATCCCACGTGTATTAATCGAATCAGTAAGTCTGGAGCGTATCCAAGGACATCGAAAATTTCACCTGAAAAAATGAACAGTGTATAGTAAGGATTTTTCAGCCTTTTCGAGCTCAACTTTGAACTGCCACAGCGGCCCAACTAGACGTATCTAGGACTTATTTACACCTGTGGTTATGTGATCCCACGTGTATTAATCGAATCAGTAAGTCTGGAGCGTATCCAAGGACATCGAAAATTTCACCTGAAAAAATCAACAGTGTATAGTAAGCATTTTTTGGCATTTTCGAGCTCATCTTTCAATTGCCACAGCGGCCCAACTAGACGTATCTAGGACCTCGTTACACCTGTGGTCATGTGTTCTCACGTGTATTAATCGAATCAGTAAGTCTGGAGCGTATCCGAGGACATCGAAAATTTCACCTGAAAAAATCAACAGTGTATAGTAAGCATTTTTTGGCATTTTCGAGCTCATCTTTCAACTGCCACAGCGGCCCAACTAGACGTATCTAGGACCTCGTTACACCTGTGGTCATGTGTTCTCACGTGTATTAATCGAATCAGTAAGTCTGGAGCGTATCCAAGGACATCGAAAATTTCACCTGAAAAAATGAACAGTGTATAGTAAGGATTTTTCAGCCTTTTCGAGCTCAACTTTGAACTGCCACAGCGGCCCAACTAGACGTATCTAGGACTTATTTACACCTGTGGTTATGTGATCCCACGTGTATTAATCGAATCAGTAAGTCTGGAGCGTATCCAAGGACATCGAAAATTTCACCTGAAAAAATGAACAGTGTATAGTAAGGATTTTTTGGCATTTTCGAGCTCATCTTTCAACTGCCACAGCGGCCGAACTAGACGTATCTAGGACCTCGTTACACCTGTGGTCATGTGTTCTCACGTGTATTAATCGAATCAGTAAGTCTGGAGCGTATCCAAGGACATCGAAAATTTCACCTGAAAAAATCAACAGTGTATAGTAAGGATTTTTTGGCATTTTCGAGCTCATCTTTCAACTGCCACAGCGGCCCAACTGGACGTATCTAGGACCTCGTTACACCTGTGGTCATGTGTTCTCACGTGTATTAATCGAATCAGTAAGTCTGGAGCGTATCCAAGGACATCGAAAATTTCACCTGAAAAAATGAACAGTGTATAGTAAGGATTTTTCAGCCTTTTCGAGCTCAACTTTGAACTGCCACAGCGGCCCAACTAGACGTATCTAGGACTTATTTACACCTGTGGTTATGTGATCCCACGTGTGTTAATCGAATCAGTAAGTCTGGAGCGTATCCGAGGACATCGAAAATTTCACCTGAAAAAATGAACAGTGTATAGTAAGGATTTTTCAGCCTTTTCGAGCTCATCTTTGAACTGCCACAGCGGCTAAACTAGACGTATCTAGGACCTCGTTACACCTGTGGTCATGTGTTCTCACGTGTATTAATCGAATCAGTAAGTCTGGAGCGTATCCAAGGACATCGAAAATTTCACCTGAAAAAATGAACAGTGTATAGTAAGGATTTTTCAGCCTTTTCGAGCTCATCTTTGAACTGCCACAGCGGCCCAACTAGACGTATCTAGGACTTATTTACACCTGTGGTTATGTGATCCCACGTGTATTAATCGAATCAGTAAGTCTGGAGCGTATCCGAGGACATCGAAAATTTCACCTGAAAAAATCAACAGTGTATAGTAAGGATTTTTTGGCATTTTCGAGCTCATCTTTGAACTGCCACAGCGGCCCAACTAGACGTATCTAGGACCTCGTTACACCTGTGGTCATGTGTTCTCACGTGTATTAATCGAATCAGTAAGTCTGGAGCGTATCCAAGGACATCGAAAATGAACAGTGTATAGTAAGGATTTTTTGGCATTTTCGAGCTCATATTTCAACTGCCACAGCGGCCCAACTAGCTGTCTGGAGCGTATCCAAGGACATCGAAAATTTCACCTGAAAAAATGAACAGTGCGGCCCAACTAGACGTATCTAGGACTTATTTACACCTGTGGTTATGTGATCCCACGTGTATTAATCGAATCAGTAAGTCTGGAGCGTATCCAAGGACATCGAAAATGAACAGTGTATAGTAAGGATTTTTCAGCCTTTTCGAGCTCATCTTTGAACTGCCACAGCGGCCCAACTAGACGTATCTAGGACCTCGTTACACCTGTGGTCATGTGTTCTCACGTGTATTAATCGAATCAGTAAGTCTGGAGCGTATCCAAGGACATCGAAAATTTCACCTGAAAAAATGAACAGTGTATAGTAAGGATTTTTCAGCCTTTTCGAGCTCATCTTTGAACTGCCACAGCGGCCCAACTAGATGTATCTAGGACTTATTTACACCTGTGGTTATGTGATCCCACGTGTATTAATCGAATCAGTAAGTCTGGAGCGTATCCGAGGACATCGAAAATTTCACCTGAAAAAATCAACAGTGTATAGTAAGGATTTTTTGGCATTTTCGAGCTCATCTTTCAACTGCCACAGCGGCCCAACTAGACGTATCTAGGACTTATTTACACCTGTGGTTATGTGTTCTCACGTGTATTAATCGAATCAGTAAGTCTGGAGCGTATCCAAGGACATCGAAAATTTCACCTGAAAAAATGAACAGTGTATAGTAAGGATTTTTCAGCCTTTTCGAGCTCATCTTTGAACTGCCACAGCGGCCCAACTAGATGTATCTAGGACTTATTTACACCTGTGGTTATGTGATCCCACGTGTATTAATCGAATCAGTAAGTCTGGAGCGTATCCGAGAACATCGAAAATTTCACCTGAAAAAATCAACAGTGTATAGTAAGGATTTTTTGGCATTTTCGAGCTCATCTTTGAACTGCCACAGCGGCCCAACTAGACGTATCTAGGACCTCGTTACACCTGTGGTCATGTGTTCTCACGTGTATTAATCGAATCAGTAAGTCTGGAGCGTATCCAAGGACATCGAAAATTTCACCTGAAAAAATGAACAGTGTATAGTAAGGATTTTTCAGCCTTTTCGAGCTCATCTTTGAACTGCCACAGCGGCCCAACTAGACGTATCTAGGACTTATTTACACCTGTGGTTATGTGATCCCACGTGTATTAATCGAATCAGTAAGTCTGGAGCGTATCCAAGGACATCGAAAATGAACAGTGTATAGTAAGGATTTTTCAGCCTTTTCGAGCTCATCTTTGAACTGCCACAGCGGCCCAACTAGACGTATCTAGGACCTCGTTACACCTGTGGTCATGTGTTCTCACGTGTATTAATCGAATCAGTAAGTCTGGAGCGTATCCGAGGACATCGAAAATTTCACCTGAAAAAATGAACAGTGTATAGTAAGGATTTTTCAGCCTTTTCGAGCTCATCTTTGAACTGCCACAGCGGCCCAACTAGACGTATCTAGGACCTCGTTACACCTGTGGTCATGTGTTCTCACGTGTATTAATCGAATCAGTAAGTCTGGAGCATATCCAAGGACATCGAAAATTTCGCCTGAAAAAATCAACAGTGTATAGTAAGGATTTTTCAGCCTTTTCGAGCTCATCTTTGAACTGCCACAGCGGCCCAACTAGACGTATCTAGGACTTATTTACACCTGTGGTTATGTGATCCCACGTGTATTAATCGAATCAGTAAGTCTGGAGCGTATTCAAGGACATCGAAAATTTCACCTGAAAAAATCAACAGTGTATAGTAAGCATTTTTTGGCATTTTCGAGCTCACCTTTCAACTGCCACAGCGGCCCAACTAGACGTATCTAGGACCTCGTTACACCTGTGGTCATGTGTTCTCACGTGTATTAATCGAATCAGTAAGTCTGGAGCGTATCCGAGGACATCGAAAATTTCACCTGAAAAAATGAACAGTGTATAGTAAGGATTTTTCAGCCTTTTCGAGCTCATCTTTGAACTGCCACAGCGGCCCAACTAGACGTATCTAGGACCTCGTTACACCTGTGGTCATGTGTTCTCACGTGTATTAATCGAATCAGTAAGTCTGGAGCGTATCCAAGGACATCGAAAATTTCACCTGAAAAAATGAACAGTGTTATAGTAAGGATTTTTCAGCCTTTTCGAGCTCATCTTTGAACTGCCACAGCGGCCCAACTAGACGTATCTAGGACTTATTTACACCTGTGGTTATGTGATCCCACGTGTATTAATCGAATCAGTAAGTCTGGAGCGTATCCAAGGACATCGAAAATGAACAGTGTATAGTAAGGATTTTTCAGCCTTTTCGAGCTCATCTTTGAACTGCCACAGCGGCCCAACTAGACGTATCTAGGACCTCGTTACACCTGTGGTCATGTGTTCTCACGTGTATTAATCGAATCAGTAAGTCTGGAGCGTATCCAAGGACATCGAAAATTTCACCTGAAAAAATGAACAGTGTATAGTAAGGATTTTTCAGCCTTTTCGAGCTCATCTTTGAACTGCCACAGCGGCCCAACTAGACGTATCTAGGACCTCGTTACACCTGTGGTCATGTGTTCCCACGTGTATTAATCGAATCAGTAAGTCTGGAGCGTATCCAAGGACATCGAAAATTTCACCTGAAAAAATGAACAGTGTATAGTAAGGATTTTTCAGCCTTTTCGAGCTCATCTTTGAACTGCCACAGCGGCCCAACTAGACGTATCTAGGACTTATTTACACCTGTGGTTATGTGATCCCACGTGTATTAATCGAATCAGTAAGTCTGGAGCGTATCCAAGGACATCGAAAATTTCACCTGAAAAAATCAACAGTGTATAGTAAGGATTTTTCAGCCTTTTCGAGCTCATCTTTGAACTGCCACAGCGGCCCAACTAGACGTATCTAGGACTTATTTACACCTGTGGTTATGTGATCCCACGTGTATTAATCGAATCAGTAAGTCTGGAGCGTATCCGAGGACATCGAAAATTTCACCTGAAAAAATCAACAGTGTATAGTAAGGATTTTTTGGCATTTTCGAGCTCATCTTTCAACTGCCTCAGCGGCTAAACTAGACGTATCTAGGACTTATTTACACCTGTGGTTATGTGATCCCACGTGTATTAATCGAATCAGTAAGTCTGGAGCGTATCCAAGGACATCGAAAATTTCACCTGAAAAAATGAACAGTGTATAGTAAGGATTTTTCAGCCTTTTCGAGCTCATCTTTGAACTGCCACAGCGGCCCAACTAGACGTATCTAGGACTTATTTACACCTGTGGTTATGGGATCCCACGTGTATTTATCGAATCAGTAAGTCTGGAGCGTATCCAAGGACATCGAAAATTTCACCTGAAAAAATGAACAGTGTATAGTAAGGATTTTTCAGCCTTTTCGAGCTCATCTTTGAACTGCCACAGCGGCCCAACTAGACGTATCTAGGACCTCGTTACACCTGTGGTCATGTTATCTCAGGTGTATTAATCGAATCAGTAAGTCTGGAGCGTATCCAAGGACATCGAAAATTTCACCTGAAAAAATCAACAGTGTGTAGTAAGGATTTTTTGGCATTTTCGAGCTCATCTTTCAACTGCCACAGCGGCTAAACTAGACGTATCTAGGACTTATTTACACCTGTGGTTATGTGATCCCACGTGTATTAATCGAATCAGTAAGTCTGGAGCGTATCCGAGGACATCGAAAATTTCACCTGAAAAAATCAACAGTGTATAGTAAGGATTTTTTGGCATTTTCGAGCTCATCTTTCAACTGCCACAGCGGCTAAACTAGACGTATCTAGGACTTATTTACACCTGTGGTTATGTGATCCCACGTGTATTAATCGAATCAGTAAGTCTGGAGCGTATCCGAGGACATCGAAAATTTCACCTGAAAAAATCAACAGTGTGTATGGCATTTTCGAGCTCATCTTTCAACTGCCACAGCGGCTAAACTAGACGTATCTAGGACTTATTTACACCTGTGGTTATGTGATCCCACGTGTATTAATCGAATCAGTAAGTCTGGAGCGTATCCAAGGACATCGAAAATTTCACCTGAAAAAATGAACAGTGTATAGTAAGGATTTTTCAGCTTTTTCGAGCTCATCTTTGAACTGCCACAGCGGCCCAACTAGACGTATCTAGGACCTCGTTACACCTGTGGTCATGTGTTCTCACGTGTATTAATCGAATCAGTAAGTCTGGAGCGTATCCAAGGACATCGAAAATTTCACCTGAAAAAATGAACAGTGTATAGTAAGGATTTTTCAGCCTTTTCGAGCTCATCTTTGAACTGCCACAGCTGCCCAACTAGACGTATCTAGGACTTATTTACACCTGTGGTTATGTGATCCCACGTGTATTAATCGAATCAGTAAGTCTGGAGCGTATCCAAGGACATCGAAAATTTCACCTGAAAAAATGAACAGTGTATAGTAAGGATTTTTCAGCCTTTTCGAGCTCATCTTTGAACTGCCACAGCGGCCCAACTAGACGTATCTAGGACCTCGTTACACCTGTGGTCATGTTATCTCAGGTGTATTAATCGAATCAGTAAGTCTGGAGCGTATCCAAGGACATCGAAAATTTCACCTGAAAAAATGAACAGTGTATAGTAAGGATTTTTTGGCATTTTCGAGCTCATCTTTCAACTGCCACAGCGGCCCAACTAGACGTATCTAGGACCTCGTTACACCTGTGGTCATGTGTTCTCACGTGTATTAATCGAATCAGTAAGTCTGGAGCGTATCCAAGGACATCGAAAATTTCACCTGAAAAAATCAACAGTGTATAGTAAGGATTTTTTGGCATTTTCGAGCTCATCTTTCAACTGCCACAGCGGCCCAACTAGACGTATCTAGGACTTATTTACACCTGTGGTTATGTGATCCCACGTGTATTAATCGAATCAGTAAGTCTGGAGCGTATCCAAGGACATCGAAAATTTCACCTGAAAAAATCAACAGTGTGTAGAATCAGTAAGTCTGGAGCGTATCCAAGGACATCGAAAATTTCACCTGAAAAAATGAACAGTGTATAGTAAGGATTTTTCAGCCTTTTCGAGCTCATCTTTGAACTGCCACAGCGGCCCAACTAGACGTATCTAGGACTTATTTACACCTGTGGTTATGTGATCCCACGTGTATTAATCGAATCAGTAAGTCTGGAGCGTATCCAAGGACATCGAAAATTTCACCTGAAAAAATCAACAGTGTATAGTAAGGATTTTTTGGCATTTTCGAGCTCATCTTTCAACTGCCACAGCGGCCCAACTAGACGTATCTAGGACCTCGTTACACCTGTGGTCATGTGTTCTCACGTGTATTAATCGAATCAGTAAGTCTGGAGCGTATCCGAGGACATCGAAAATTTCACCTGAAAAAATCAACAGTGTATAGTAAGCATTTTTTGGCATTTTCGAGCTCATCTTTCAATTGCCACAGCGGCCCAACTAGACGTATCTAGGACCTCGTTACACCTGTGGTCATGTGTTCTCACGTGTATTAATCGAATCAGTAAGTCTGGAGCGTATCCAAGGACATCGAAAATTTCACCTGAAAAAATGAACAGTGTATAGTAAGGATTTTTCAGCCTTTTCGAGCTCAACTTTGAACTGCCACAGCGGCCCAACTAGACGTATCTAGGACTTATTTACACCTGTGGTTATGTGATCCCACGTGTATTAATCGAATCAGTAAGTCTGGAGCGTATCCAAGGACATCGAAAATTTCACCTGAAAAAATGAACAGTGTATAGTAAGGATTTTTTGGCATTTTCGAGCTCATCTTTCAACTGCCACAGCGGCCGAACTAGACGTATCTAGGACCTCGTTACACCTGTGGTCATGTGTTCTCACGTGTATTAATCGAATCAGTAAGTCTGGAGCGTATCCAAGGACATCGAAAATGAACAGTGTATAGTAAGGATTTTTTGGCATTTTCGAGCTCATATTTCAACTGCCACAGCGGCCCAACTAGCTGTCTGGAGCGTATCCAAGGACATCGAAAATTTCACCTGAAAAAATGAACAGTGCGGCCCAACTAGACGTATCTAGGACTTATTTACACCTGTGGTTATGTGATCCCACGTGTATTAATCGAATCAGTAAGTCTGGAGCGTATCCAAGGACATCGAAAATGAACAGTGTATAGTAAGGATTTTTCAGCCTTTTCGAGCTCATCTTTGAACTGCCACAGCGGCCCAACTAGACGTATCTAGGACCTCGTTACACCTGTGGTCATGTGTTCTCACGTGTATTAATCGAATCAGTAAGTCTGGAGCGTATCCAAGGACATCGAAAATTTCACCTGAAAAAATGAACAGTGTTATAGTAAGGATTTTTCAGCCTTTTCGAGCTCATCTTTGAACTGCCACAGCGGCCCAACTAGACGTATCTAGGACTTATTTACACCTGTGGTTATGTGATCCCACGTGTATTAATCGAATCAGTAAGTCTGGAGCGTATCCGAGGACATCGAAAATTTCACCTGAAAAAATCAACAGTGTATAGTAAGGATTTTTTGGCATTTTCGAGCTCATCTTTGAACTGCCACAGCGGCCCAACTAGACGTATCTAGGACCTCGTTACACCTGTGGTCATGTGTTCTCACGTGTATTAATCGAATCAGTAAGTCTGGAGCGTATCCAAGGACATCGAAAATTTCACCTGAAAAAATGAACAGTGTATAGTAAGGATTTTTCAGCCTTTTCGAGCTCATCTTTGAACTGCCACAGCGGCCCAACTAGACGTATCTAGGACTTATTTACACCTGTGGTTATGTGATCCCACGTGTATTAATCGAATCAGTAAGTCTGGAGCGTATCCAAGGACATCGAAAATGAACAGTGTATAGTAAGGATTTTTCAGCCTTTTCGAGCTCATCTTTGAACTGCCACAGCGGCCCAACTAGACGTATCTAGGACCTCGTTACACCTGTGGTCATGTGTTCTCACGCGTATTAATCGAATCAGTAAGTCTGGAGCGTATCCAAGGACATCGAAAATTTCACCTGAAAAAATTAACAGTGTATAGTAAGGATTTTTCAGCCTTTTCGAGCTCATCTTTGAACTGCCACAGCGGCCCAACTAGACGTATCTAGGACCTCGTTACACCTGTGGTCATGTGTTCTCACGTGTATTAATCGAATCAGTAAGTCTGGAGCGTATCCAAGGACATCGAAAATTTCACCTGAAAAAATGAACAGTGTTATAGTAAGGATTTTTCAGCCTTTTCGAGCTCATCTTTGAACTGCCACAGCGGCCCAACTAGACGTATCTAGGACTTATTTACACCTGTGGTTATGTGATCCCACGTGTATTAATCGAATCAGTAAGTCTGGAGCGTATCCAAGGACATCGAAAATGAACAGTGTATAGTAAGGATTTTTCAGCCTTTTCGAGCTCATCTTTGAACTGCCACAGCGGCCCAACTAGACGTATCTAGGACCTCGTTACACCTGTGGTCATGTGTTCTCACGTGTATTAATCGAATCAGTAAGTCTGGAGCGTATCCAAGGACATCGAAAATTTCACCTGAAAAAATGAACAGTGTATAGTAAGGATTTTTCAGCCTTTTCGAGCTCATCTTTGAACTGCCACAGCGGCCCAACTAGACGTATCTAGGACCTCGTTACACCTGTGGTCATGTGTTCTCACGTGTATTAATCGAATCAGTAAGTCTGGAGCGTATCCAAGGACATCGAAAATTTCACCTGAAAAAATGAACAGTGTATAGTAAGGATTTTTCAGCCTTTTCGAGCTCATCTTTGAACTGCCACAGCGGCCCAACTAGACGTATCTAGGACTTATTTACACCTGTGGTTATGTGATCCCACGTGTATTAATCGAATCAGTAAGTCTGGAGCGTATCCAAGGACATCGAAAATTTCACCTGAAAAAATCAACAGTGTATAGTAAGGATTTTTCAGCCTTTTCGAGCTCATCTTTGAACTGCCACAGCGGCCCAACTAGACGTATCTAGGACTTATTTACACCTGTGGTTATGTGATCCCACGTGTATTAATCGAATCAGTAAGTCTGGAGCGTATCCGAGGACATCGAAAATTTCACCTGAAAAAATCAACAGTGTATAGTAAGGATTT
Organism: Eristalis pertinax; assembly: GCA_907269125.1. Taxonomy (NCBI): domain Eukaryota; kingdom Metazoa; phylum Arthropoda; class Insecta; order Diptera; family Syrphidae; genus Eristalis; species Eristalis pertinax. The sequence goes on along the minus strand of OU026147.1, from coordinate 6,321,101 downwards.
TTTGGCATTTTCGAGCTCATCTTTCAACTGCCTCAGCGGCTAAACTAGACGTATCTAGGACTTATTTACACCTGTGGTTATGTGATCCCACGTGTATTAATCGAATCAGTAAGTCTGGAGCGTATCCAAGGACATCGAAAATTTCACCTGAAAAAATGAACAGTGTATAGTAAGGATTTTTCAGCCTTTTCGAGCTCATCTTTGAACTGCCACAGCGGCCCAACTAGACGTATCTAGGACTTATTTACACCTGTGGTTATGTGATCCCACGTGTATTAATCGAATCAGTAAGTCTGGAGCGTATCCGAGGACATCGAAAATTTCACCTGAAAAAATCAACAGTGTATAAAGGATTTTTTGGCATTTTCGAGCTCATCTTTGAACTGCCACAGCGGCCCAACTAGACGTATCTAGGACTTATTTACACCTGTGGTTATGGGATCCCACGTGTATTTATCGAATCAGTAAGTCTGGAGCGTATCCAAGGACATCGAAAATTTCACCTGAAAAAATGAACAGTGTATAGTAAGGATTTTTCAGCCTTTTCGAGCTCATCTTTGAACTGCCACAGCGGCCCAACTAGACGTATCTAGGACTTATTTACACCTGTGGTTATGTGATCCCACGTGTATTAATCGAATCAGTAAGTCTGGAGCGTATCCGAGGACATCGAAAATTTCACCTGAAAAAATCAACGTGTATTAATCGAATCAGTAAGTCTGGAGCGTATCCAAGGACATCGAAAGTTTCACCTGAAAAAATGAACAGTGTATAGTAAGGATTTTTTGGCATTTTCGAGCTCATCTTTCAACTGCCACAGCGGCCCAACTAGACGTATCTAGGACTTATTTACACCTGTGGTTATGTGATCCCACGTGTATTAATCGAATCAGTAAGTCTGGAGCGTATCCAAGGACATCGAAAATTTCACCTGAAAAAATCAACAGTGTATAGTAAGGATTTTTTGGCATTTTCGAGCTCATCTTTCAACTGCCACAGCGGCCCAACTAGACGTATCTAGGACTTATTTACACCTGTGGTTATGTGATCCCACGTGTATTAATCGAATCAGTAAGTCTGGAGCGTATCCGAGGACATCGAAAATTTCACCTGAAAAAATCAACAGTGTGTATGGCATTTTCGAGCTCATCTTTCAACTGCCACAGCGGCTAAACTAGACGTATCTAGGACTTATTTACACCTGTGGTTATGTGATCCCACGTGTATTAATCGAATCAGTAAGTCTGGAGCGTATCCAAGGACATCGAAAATTTCACCTGAAAAAATGAACAGTGTATAGTAAGGATTTTTCAGCTTTTTCGAGCTCATCTTTGAACTGCCACAGCGGCCCAACTAGACGTATCTAGGACCTCGTTACACCTGTGGTCATGTGTTCTCACGTGTATTAATCGAATCAGTAAGTCTGGAGCGTATCCAAGGACATCGAAAATTTCACCTGAAAAAATGAACAGTGTATAGTAAGGATTTTTCAGCCTTTTCGAGCTCATCTTTGAACTGCCACAGCTGCCCAACTAGACGTATCTAGGACTTATTTACACCTGTGGTTATGTGATCCCACGTGTATTAATCGAATCAGTAAGTCTGGAGCGTATCCAAGGACATCGAAAATTTCACCTGAAAAAATGAACAGTGTATAGTAAGGATTTTTTGGCATTTTCGAGCTCATCTTTCAACTGCCACAGCGGCCCAACTAGACGTATCTAGGACCTCGTTACACCTGTGGTCATGTGTTCTCACGTGTATTAATCGAATCAGTAAGTCTGGAGCGTATCCAAGGACATCGAAAATTTCACCTGAAAAAATGAACAGTGTATAGTAAGGATTTTTTGGCATTTTCGAGCTCATCTTTCAACTGCCACAGCGGCCCAACTAGACGTATCTAGGACTTATTTACACCTGTGGTTATGTGATCCCACGTGTATTAATCGAATCAGTAAGTCTGGAGCGTATCCAAGGACATCGAAAATTTCACCTGAAAAAATCAACAGTGTATAGTAAGGATTTTTTGGCATTTTCGAGCTCATCTTTCAACTGCCACAGCGGCCCAACTAGACGTATCTAGGACTTATTTACACCTGTGGTTATGTGATCCCACGTGTATTAATCGAATCAGTAAGTCTGGAGCGTATCCAAGGACATCGAAAATTTCACCTGAAAAAATCAACAGTGTGTAGTAAGGATTTTTTGGCATTTTCGAGCTCATCTTTAAACTGCCACAGCGGCTACGTTAGACGTATCTAGGACTTCGAATCAGTAAGTCTGGGGCGTATTTTCTCAGCCTCTTCCTCCACACTGAAGGTACTAAGAATGGAGACAGCAGATTGATCTTCAATTTATCCACGTCGCGGTGCTCCTATTGCTCCTCCAATAAATTTTGTGAATGGTCCTTCGGCCGTCATCGACGCGCAGATATACACCTAGAATGTAGATTTATGAGCCCTCTGCCTTTTTGGCCACTCAAAGTCCACCCGTGCTCCATGAATCATTGGAAGCAGTTTTTTTTTTGTCCGAAAAATTGATGAGGGTCCCTTCCCAGCATGCGTGAGAGCGAGAAGCATTTGAGAAAAATTATGCTCCAAGACCGCCATCGTAGCATCGTCCTCGAATCAAAAATTCACCTCAATCCAGTCGGGAGTCCTGGAAGGAGAACTTCTATTCCACTTGATCCCTAGTCCATCCCTAGTCCATGCCCCCATTGTAATTAAGTTCCCCATTGTAAGGGCAGGCAGTACTCGGAACTCCTCGCCGCTTCATTCTAAATCTCCACATTTCCACTGGGAATACTAATCACGAACACAATCGGCTACACACAAGATCCTTGCACAGTGGCTGCGCTCCAGCCAAGGCAAGGACATCCCCTTCACCTTCACCGGAAATTGACCGAAGCCAAAAAGCCATCGAAAAGGTCAAAAACCCCACATCCTTTTACCGCCGCTCGAGAGTCCATTATATGCAAATAGATTCCACGCCGCTGACGGTGAGCTATTTGTGAGCAAAAAACCAACTGCACAGTGACGGGGGCGAGCGGATGTGTGTGTATGTGAACTTAAGAGCAGACGGCTACTGTTGCCTGCGATGGGGGGGTCAAGGGGGTGACGGTTTGTTCACGGTGGCTTAGTGAACGAAAGGCCCATGAACCGATTAAAGTTACAGCATCGCAACGAGTGGTTTAATTAATGCTTGTACGCGAATTGATGCTTTCCCCAGCTCCAGCTCAATTCGCCGTATTCAGCTTTAGACGCTTGTCTCTTGCATGCGGAGCTTTCTTCACTCCCCACTCACGGGAAAGCTCCTCGTTTTGGGGGAGATAAAGAAAACCTTTCTGGATATCCCAACCGAAAGCTCTCGTCGCTCTCCCGCAACGTTGACTGGCATTGGGAATCCCGTTTTTTATGCGACTCCCTCAACAGTTTTCCCCGGGAACTCGAAGCGAATTGGTCGTCTGTCTGCTGCATCACATCGTAACGACGTGACTGCGTTAAAACATTTTTTTGTTGTGTGTAAAAACAGAGAAATATTCTCACAAAGTGTTTTGTCAAAGAATTTGTGCAGTTTTAGCGGTGAAACGTTCCGTTCAGCAGTGCTTTTTTGGAAACAGTGAAGTGCAAGGATCCGCCTTCGAAAATGCGACAAGTCCTTGAGTAGAATTTAAAATTCCACAAACTATCAACCGCTCAACTGGACACAAGGTACGGCCAAATAGTCTTGTGTTCGATGTTCTAGCAAACATTTTCTGTTCGTGGAGACCGAAGAAAACTCCCGTGAAGGATATTCTACGTTTGCACGATGGAGGTGTCTTCCCGTGCAACAGGCAGGCTCTGCATTCTTTTAGGGGATCTGTGTGTGATGTGAATGGGTCTAGTTGCAGTCCTTAATTAGTTTCCTCGAACAATCGAGGAGGTTGGTCTGGTGTGTGCGTGTGTGTGCGGCTTGTGCGTGAGTACCTGTGCTCAACTGGTGGTGGATACGTCGGGAATTATGCAGGTGTTGCAATTTCTTCTGGGAATAATTTATACCATATTCACAAGGATAATGTGGCTTTGCGTGTGTGCGCCCGCGGGTGCACACCCGAGTGCAGCTATGTTTTCATTAAATCTTAAACAAAAGCATTCAGTGATGGTTCTAGATAATTGAATGTAGTCTTTTTTCACTTCACTCCTCTGCCTGACGGGGGGAGCGTTCAGTTCGTTGGATTCTCTAGATCATTCGCATTTATTTTCTGTTTGGAGAATCGTTTAGCTTAAGGCTTTGTTCCATTTGTGCTTTTTTTGTTGCCTGGGTGCACTCTTGTGTGAAATTATGTTTAGCTTTGTAGTTGAATTGGTTTCGAATGCCTGGACCAGTGATGGGGAACAATTAAATTCTCTTTAAAGGAGCTACAAAATGACGAAGAAATTCTTCTAAAAATCCTTTGTATGACCCACTGCGTAGTTGCGGAAGCTACGAACGGGAGGTTCTCATCAATTATGAAATATTATTAGCCCTGCAGTTAGATTTGCAGATCAAAGACATGTGGATATGTAAGGCCGGAGAACAGTGATTCCTAGAACGAGTCTCGGAGTATGCTTGGGGGAATTAGCCAATCTGATTGGATATCTGTTTTTCAGAAATATCAGAGAGTCGCTTTGAAAATTGAAAGTCTCTTCAAATAATTATTCACATTGCTGCCTCGATGCCTCGAGACATAGAGAAAATGATGATGCGACACATGTAGACGTAGACAGAGGCACCTTCACCTTCTAAGTTTCCGCTTCTGTTGAGAGTACAGCTGGAATAACGAACGACCTTCCGAGCCTCTGAGTTTCTATCTTTTTTTCTGCAAAGATTCTGCCTGTACATCACCTTGTGATTTATACAATTTCAAGCATGATTAATTCCCCTTTCGCGGTATTCTTTTTGAACAAATGGTAGCGTTCTTGGCAATGATTCACTTTTGTCTCAAAAAGTTACCGACGATCCCATCCAATCGTGGCATGGTATGACTGAAGGGTGACTGTCCTGTTATCCCATCTGATGTAGAACCAACTCAAACTACTGCATTGAAAACAACGACGGCACTGGGTGCTATTGAATCCGGATAACAGCGACAAAAAATCTTTTGGCTAACAATTAAATAAACTACAAAGCTTCTTCTCGGTTGAGTGCCACAACAAGCAACAATACCACATCTAAGTACTTTAGTTTCGCGGCAGAACGTCACTTAAAAAGTATAAGGACGGTTTGGTCATCATGAGAAGAGTCTTTTAAATCCCTGATCTGAGGTTACGATAAAGTCTGTGTCACACGAGAATGGAAGTACAGGGTGGGCCAAGTACAAGTTTCTTTTTACAAATGCAATAAAATGAACAAAATTAAATTGTTTACATGTATTATGGCTTTATTAGTAAAAACAAAGATTCCCATTAATTAATTAATTACCACATATAACGTTGTTCAAGTGGTTGCCTCTAATTGTAATTCCATTCTGTCACCCCCACTTCCCAAGACCTTGTTGATGGTTTCGGGTTGTAGCTCACGGATTGCTTGGGTGATCCTGGCCTTAGGTGCTTGAATCGTTTCCAGACTGTGTTGGCATAACATCGTTCCTTCACGATTCCCCACAAAAAAAAAAGTCCAAAGAGGTCAAATCGCAACTCCGAGGCGGCCAATTGACATCGGCCGATGACACGATTTGATGCGCAAAAAATCGATTGTGGCTGTGTGACATGGCGCGCCATCCTGCATGTCGTCCAAGTCCATGTCTCCAATTTCAGCCAAAACAAAGTCGGTTAACATGGCTCTGCAACGCCCACCGTTGACCGAAACGTTGATATCGATGGCGAGTTGATGTTCGTGAATAGAGTCTCAAGCTCTCGGCCACAGTAGCCACATTCTCATCTGTGCCACGACGGGGACAATATATGTTGTCCACTAACATAAAGGTCTCACGAACATTTTGCACAAACTTGCGTACAGCACTCGCAGTGGATGCTCCATTTCGGCCAAAACGTCTTCTTTTGAAAGCACACACTGTATGGGCTACACAGCACACACTTTGGAAATAAATTTGCAATATTTTCCGATGTTGTCCAAACGTAAAGCGACTCATTTCGTTCCGCGGAGGTATGATACTGACTTTCTGTTAAACTTTCGAGCGCGTAACAGTTGTCAGTGTCAAACTAACATATGATCTGAAAAAAAAACCATTAGATGGTCCACCACGCGATTTTTGACCTATCCCAAATATTAACTTAGCTAATGATTGGAGTCGTAGCGGCTGTGGCGTTGTGGGTCTCTGCGTCGACTCAAGCGCACTTGAACCTTGGTGTCTGCGTTCGATTCTCGATACGACAAAAATAATTTTCACGGCCCTACCTGTTATGAGTCACTGACAATGGTCAAATTGTCTAGAAAAAGCTTCTCAAATTTGGCTGTTCGGAGTGGGCATAAATCTGTGAGCCCCTTCCACTCGTAACAGAACAATAGCACGCACGCACTACACGAGTAGTTGCTGTAGAAGCTAGGCGCTGATCCTCTTCGGGCTGACGCTGATAACGATTGGAGTTGCATTTCATTTTCCATAACCATTTTGGTGCTTCTTGCTTACTACAACTTGACGCGATTCGTCTTGTTTTGGTACCGCTTCTAACAGCACGTTGCTTCCAGGCATTAATATCAAGCTATCTTGCAACCGCGATGACTTTGTCTTTATACCGGAGATTCGGTCTTCCTCTCCAGGAGGCTCGAAAGATCCTGGAGCATTATCGTCCATGCGCTCGATGTGGCCAAGCCAGTGCAGTCGACGGATTTTTGCCTTCCGGACTACATCCACATCCTGGTACAGCTCGTAGAGTCTTCGTATATTCACGGTTAAACTGTAGACTCAACAGCATAACCTTGTCATTGTCAATCGTTGCCTAAAGACGGAGAAGAATTGGATCCTGCTCGATCCACAGACAGACAAAAGCAGATAAACACACCTTTTCTATTGTCGAATGGTATATCTGATGGCGATTAGAGGAGACGATTTAGCCGGGCTGTTCGGCGGTCTCTTCAGCGACATGAATCTGTTCAGCTATCTGATGTAAAAATAGGCCAAATTTAGTACAGGCCCGATAAGTCTTCAATTCTGCGACAGTAGGCCAGTAGCAGTGAAGTACGCTTACTTTTGAAGCGCCACTCACGAGTTATGTAGGACCTGCGCCAAGTTAGAGTGCGCACTGGAGGCACGTGCCACGATATTGTGCTCGCTAGACAAGCGTGTGAATTGAGGCGAAAGTTTGCCCCGATGGTGGGCTGCCTGCGAAATCGCCGGAAAACCCTTAGACCATGTTCGTCCATTGTGACAGCCATAGTCAGACTACTACCACTGATCGACAAGTCCAGATCCAACGGCAATGGTGATACAGATTTGAGAACCGGATAAAGCCTAACCTTTGCTTTCACTGGGATTCGAACCGGCGACCGCTCTTAACCAGGGGCAGGCACTCAACCAACTGCGGCATCCAGCTGTTTAGCGTCACTGAATGCCGCACAAACCACAGCAAGGATCCACTATATCTCTGAACACTCTAGTATACACACTTCTTCATCTCAATATTTTAGAGAAACAGTCTCTGAAGCTCTTTGTGCAGCATTTCTTGGCCACCTCAACATTTCGGCGTGTTTAACTGTTCCTTGGGTTTTTTTCATTCATGTTTCCAACAGATACAGAATAATTCAAGAGTAAAATATTCGCCCACTTCAAAAAGAAATCGCGACAGGACCTTTTACATTCCATCCCATTCACGGTGAGATGTCCTTTGTTTCCCACAGTGTCTTTGAAATTATTCAAGAAAACCGACCGCTCCCACTCGGCGCTTGCTCATTTGTGAATCCATCATGCATCCCTCCTCCCATTCTCAAGCTCAACCTTTGAATATATCAAAAGAAAAAGAAAACGATTCTGGTTTTTTTTTTTTCACAAAGAAATATTTCAACCAAAAAAAAATATTAAATTTAAATTTTTCACGAATGAAAGGACAATACGCACAAAAGCGTGGTTTCCCTTTCAAAAGGTGAGGTGAGAAACGCGCCGTGGGTCTCCAAAGGACATTCGTGGGCATACCCATGAAGCAATTGCGGCTGTTTATTCAGCGTGCACTTATTTGCTTTTCTCCACACTGTCTGATTATTTATGAACCACAGGACACCTCCGGGCGCGGGCATGTGGTGCGGGTGCACTTAAGTCTCATCCAGCATTTTTTTTTTACCGGAGATGTTGGTTGCAAGTCAGAACAAAGGGGGGGAGCGAGCAAAAAAAGTGGGTCTTAAGCGAGCTTGACAGCGGTAAATGTGCATATGAGTGGGCGCGTTCAGGTGGACAATTGTAACCATTTGTGGAGGAAGTTAATTTTTAAATACTCATATGGGGGGGAGGGGATTGCAATTAAAATCCTTAGTGGTGAAGGAAGACTTGTGCTGTCTTCTGGAGTTTAAAATTCGCTTCTAAAGCGGAAGGTGTTGCTGGGGCATCGATTCATTGGGCAGTCAACTCTGAGTTTTTTGGCGAGTCCAAGTGGCGTGCATTATTCCAATAAACATTATCGACACCTTAAATCCCTGAAGTGCTCTGTCAAACGCTCTTCTCCTACCCCATTCCCGATGAGTACTTTCCCCGACTGATTGAATTGAACTCCGTGTCCGCCCGTGTGACTCGCAATTCCATCAAATCACATCAAATCCCCTAAAATCTCTGTCTATTTCCCCGGTCGGAGATTATTTGCTGTTTAAATACTCTCCAGCAATTAACACAGTTCCACACGCCTGCACCCTTGTGTCCTAGCCCTGAACTATCTTTAAATAGTTTTGCCTGCTTCGTTTCGCTTGTTTTGTCGCCCATCAAAGTACGGCGACGGCAAGTTTGCCATTAAAATTTGCTCCTACAAGCACCATCATAGCCGTGAACATTTTACAACCAATTCCCATTAGGAATTCAGTTCGAAATACGCGCCTCCGACCACCGCACGCCGCTGCTATCTTCCGCCGATGCAGCGCCACCCGCCCTGTCGACCAAGCCGAATTGAATTTGCATTGCAAAGTGTGTTGTTGGCCTCAATAGGCTTACGGAGATCCACAGAGTGTGAGGTACGAGCTACATGCACACGCACACACATGACGTTTCCCTTGTGCATTTTTATCTAGTCGTGAGCCCAGCGCAACTGGAGCACTCGCTCTCAGGTAGGGGCTGCGTCACGGACTTTGGGCACGAGCATGCTTACGTTTTGTATATATTTATCTTCTAATAACCATTTGAGGTTGGCTTACGAGAGCTTCGCTTATCGCACCTATTTGGCACTTCATTGTTTGCAACCATGACTCTGGGTCGCGATGTCTTTGCGTTCAATTCTCACATGTGTTGTGGTGAGACATCGTAATGATTGCGGTTGGAATTCAGGTCTTTGGAGCGGATTTGAGGCACGCGAACGATTAATGGTGTCAGAGCGGCTTATGAGAAGCTACTTCCGGTGGTTGAGTAAATGGCAGCAATCTGAATGAGACACATTTAAACTTGAGAGGTGTTGGGACAGTTTTAGTTTACAATCCGTTGAGTCAATGACTTGAGTTTATGTAAAAACAGGGTGACCAGATAAGAACGATAGGAAAAGAAATATAAATAAAACACACAACGGTGTGAGACATAAAATTAAATCTGGCTTTGATTTGAAGCTACATTCATGCCATTATGTAAAAAATAGCATATAGTTAAAATGGTTGCCTAGGCATAGTAGCCAGTGCTTCAAGAGAGCGGAGCTGTTTCTGACGACTCGGTCCAATGTGTCCGGCGTTATTCCGGCAAAGGAGTCTCGAATATAGGCCTCGAATCTGTCCAAAGTGCTTGGCTTCTCCGCGTAGACTAAGGACTTGACATGGCTTTAGTGAAAATAAGCAATAAGCAAGTCGAACAGCGGCCAATTCGCAGTGAGATGATCCATTCGCCAAATTCCTTCTTCGCAACAAGCGACGGCTTGTGTGGCATGTAGCGCCGTCTCGTTGGAACCACAACTCGGATATATCGAAAGTCGGCTTACAGATAGACATTATTTTTGATTAACTTTGACCATCGGTGTTGAGTTACAGCAGCGCGCGATGCTGACCTATTTCAAGAAAAATCTCAAATTTGAATTTTTTCTCTGTGGTGAAAAGCACCCCTACTCAAACGTCCCGATCCGCCGAACCGAACGTAAGTCCTCCTGTGTAACTACCCGAAAGCAGTTGGCGGCAATTCGAAGAAGGCAATTTGACCTTTTTCAATATTTATTGCTATTCAAAGCACCGTGGGCTTTGTCGAATCATAATTTGTTTGGTCCGTCGATTACTCTTCCCCAATGGCCCCTAACTTTGGTCCTCAATTTGCGTCCTCACACAAATGAAGGTTGACAACAGATTCCACATCCAACAGTTGCTGATGAATGCCACCGAAAGATCCAGACCGGATGGCCCACCACAGAGCCATAGCTCGCTATCAGAATGCATTCATTTAATGGGCTTAAGAAAGCCTTTTACGAGTGAATCGACAAATAAAACCCAGCTTATCCTACATCCTTTCGGTGCGTTGAACACAAACGCAAACAGAGAGACACAGCGCACAACGAATCATTGTATCGGGCCAGAACAAAGGATGAGCAATTATGATAATTAATGGCATCCATCTGTTTCAGCGCAGAGAAATGACAGCAAAAAAAAAAAGGACGACATTCCCTTTTGGGTAGACCATTGGACATGATGGATGACTTGCAAGTGCAGATTAAGATTTATCGCACACGTCTGCATACTCGTGAGCACATATGTGTGAGGGCAGGACAAAGGGACAATCCGCCACGTCGCCACAAGAGTTCGATGTCTCCATTCATTTGCGGTGCCAGAAGACTCTTGCCAAATCAAAGACAAACTAAATTCCTTTTGTCCCTTCCTTCTGCTCCATTGCATCCATATTTTGGCACAGATTGTGGCAAGTCGCAAACACAGGATTCAGAGCATGTTTCGCTGTCTTATCGCTGAAATCCTGACGGCGGCGGGGTTGCTGAAATCGTAAAATAATGGCAAAGAGAAAAACAAAATTCACATTTGTATCCTTTTTTTTAAAGAGTTTTATTACTGCAGCCTTGAGGGCACCAGGACTTTTTTGTTCGTTCTTTTGTGACTTCATTCGCAAGGATGGGACTCGCTCGCACAGCAGCGCACCCCCTGGTAAAAGGTATAATGATGTTGTTCGGCAGAAAGGCAACGCAAGGACATCGAATCGAAAACACACAACACGAGGCGAGTTTTAATGGTTTTGTATCCGGAATGCTGCAGACAACGAGAGTGTTGTTGGTACATTTTTTGAGAGGCAATTTGTGCCCATGTCAGGGGATAAACCCCAGCGAGGTGCGAACGGATAATTAGCTTTGTCGGAGTCAAAGTGAAAAAGGATTCCCCGGCAGTGTGTACCTGTGGCAGGGATTTCAAATAAAATGAAAAACAAGGGGTTTTTCCGCACGGCAAAGGATAAGACTTCGATGTCGTTCCATGTTGCCGGGCATGGGGTGCACAATAAAATGGTTAGACTGGGAGGTTCGAAAGATGCAAACTGGTTCAATTTGCTAGAGATACACGCCCGACAACCTTTGGGTGGTTTCCCGAGGGCGGTCAAGTCCTTAAAGTCTCATCAATAATGAGGATTAGTTGGGGTTACGATACAAATGGGATCTCCTTCAAGCCAAAGCCAGTCCCAACCAGTCTCAGCAAATTTCCATCAAAGAACTAGAGTCGTTGAGCTGCTAGTGGAAACGAAAACCTCGTCCAGATGCACGTACTGCGTAACTTTCCATGGAAGGAACGAGCAACCCTTCAGCGCGTTATCTAACCACACGCGTATCTACAAATCAGCAAACCAGTAAATCTGCACGAGCCTCATCCAATAAAATGTTATCGCACCGAAATTAAACTCGATGAGTGTTTTGTCAATTATAATCGATTGTTGCTTTTAGGGGCACAAATGCATTCCAGCGATGGGAGCCCTCGCGCTATCGCCTCAAATCCTACGTCGAGGCGCGAAACCACCATTCACGAGTGCAGCTATCAGCCGATAAAGCGACTAAACAAGTAAATAAATGAAATTAATTAAAGCGTTTCGGTGACTCACACGCGGAGCTGTCACAACTGGCTGCCTTCGTTTGAATGCGCAAGGATCACTCACTGCTGTGGTAGTCAGTAAATTTGTCGACGAATTCAAATCACTCCACTGTCGCCTCAGGCCGTGCCTCGGCTTCAGTTAATCCACGGCACCGTATGGCATGACATAGTCGTCGAATAAATCATTTGCTGCCCCTCGCGTACACGGAAACCCTCCCAGCGTAGGCCGTGGCTGTATCTCGCCTTTTCCCTTTTCACTCGGGAAGTGGCACAATCGTACGAAAGGAAATTACACGCCCCCAGAGGCAGCTGCGGGCTATAGTTGCCCTCCCGCTCCGGCCACGCTAACGGATGAAGGGATAAATTCAAGACGTTCGTGGCGCACTACTTGTTGACTTTTTAACCTTGAAAGCGAATGTATCCATCTTTCTGTGGATCTTCCTTGATTCAGGCAGCGTGTGTGTGTTTGTGTGTGTGTGGTATCTTGTACAAACGTCCTTCCAGCTCGTCGTGGCCTCTGTTGTCGTCGTCCTGGTGAATGATGATACATCGTGTCGTGTAATGATTCTTGCAAGGATTTCGTGATCCGCATCATAAATGCTTGGGTTGCGTCTCATATCCTTTTCATTCGAATGCATTGTGTGTGTTTGTATGGTGAAAGGATGAACTGTGTAAGGTGTGTTCGTTCACTCAGAGATTAATCTAAGAGCGAAAGGAGACACGGCCACGAAAGTGTTGGGCTGGTGTCAAATCAAGAGGCGCTTCTGGTACGCACGCCTCAAGCACAAAGCGGTTGGATGGATGTACTGAGAGGCGGTATCACTTAATTGTATCCTTCGGGCAGGATACCATGTGAGTGGAATAATAAAAACGTCCAAGACGGGGCTTGCCTCGTGTAGCAAAGGACGGATGGAGTTGTTTACAGTACTGTGCATCTTTTTATCGAGAAGAAGTGTGCTCAATGCTCTTTGAATTGAATTTAGAAAGGATTGTACGGATGGGACTGACAATAATCCTCTTATCGGATTTTAGCATTATTCACTGTTTGCCCTGAATGAAGGATGCATTGCACGACAATGCCGCGAACATGCTGGCGACGCGACACAAGGGAATGAGTTGAATTACAATACCAAAGGCATACAGATCCTGTTTCGCCAGAGGATGTGCAGCCCCGACAACTTCCCCACAGTCCTCCGTAAATGTGCAAAAGTTTGTCGTCTATGGCTGGGAAGACAAAGACTAGTTTTGTTAACTCCTTCGTCGTCGGTGGATTGTAGGTGGAGTACAAGCTGGATCAGTCAATTTGTGCATGGATTAAGGACTCGAATGTGTGCTCAAAGGATTTGTGTTCATAATTTTCGAGTCATTCAAAATTGTCTCCGGTCCCGGTCTGCATTATCGACGGTGTCTTCTGGATGTTTTCTGCATTTTAGTTGTCAAAATTATTGCTGCTTAGACATTTCTCTTGGTCCCTAAAGAAGAGGAGAGTCTTGAAGGATTTGTACAGTTGCGAGAGATGGGGTTTTTCCCCCCGGTCGGACATCAGATAAAGAACTAAAGATCAACCTGAGCGATGTGACTTGACCTTAGAAACTCTTCCCAAATTCACATGCCCATCGCACCCCTCAATTAACAAGCCTAACTCAACAGAAGTCCACTTAATTAGACAGACGACCTGTCAGACGCCACGACCACACCACTTAGACATAATCCAAAAATGCGCAACAATCCATTTTGGCACATAAATCCTTTTGCCTTCGAATCCTTTTTCGTGCCTCACTCGTTTGTGGTCGGAGTCAGAGGAGACCCATCGACCGAGGAGCACCCACCGCAGAGTTAATTGCCAATCAGGCAGCTTAATTGCTGCAATCTAATCCCAAAATATCTCCGCTTTGAACATCCACTAGCACCTGTTATCCCTAACACATCCTTATCCATAAGAGATAATTGAACCGAGCGGCATCGATGTAGGCACCAGTTTCCTGTATCCCCCCACAGCACGCATTCGGAATGGATGTGGTTGGAGTCACAAAAGTCAAGACGCCACTAATTGACCCGAAAATCTTCTTTTTGACTTCCTCCTCGTGAGACCACGAACTGTCACCGACACGACGCACCTCATAACATGTGTACAATAGGTAATGGGCTCGTAAACGGATACCCACAAATGTGGGGGCGGCGGACAGATTCCACATCCAGGACATATCTGGCTATCAATTTCATGCGGCAGACACTGCTTGCTATTTATGTGCCTTCGATGGATGCTGCCGAAGTGGGCGGCGATGGAGGGGGTCTCTAGACAAATTGACACAATCTGCGAGCATCTGACATCCCGCATATACTCTCCAGCTTTGTATTCAATTTGATTGCCATTACCCTGGATGGCTGAGGCACCGCCGGGGATGGAACATTGTTTGCATATCCATCTGCTGATTGTCAATTGTCATCGTTTGCCCCGAAATGTCAAATTCATTTTGCGACACGAAAAAAAAACAACACACGCACACACACACACATTCAGTCGCATCAGAGGTGTTGGGTTGGTTGGTTTTTGGGAAGGATCATGTCATTGCGAGGAACTCTAAATCTCTGAACTCATTAAGTGTCATCCTGGACTTGGGTTTTTATGACCCGACTGGGGAGAGGGGGAGGGGGAAAGGATTTATCTTGACATGGTAATAAATTAGCCTTAGGAAGCTGGTCCCTTCTTGATAAGGACAAGTTTAATGATTCTTGGCGGATGTTGGTTTGGGGATGGACTTAGCTTGTTTGCTCTTAATTAAGGGCGGAAAAAGAAGATGAACTAAAGAGGATTAGATGGACAGAGTGGCATCCGCCTGGAGACTAGAACCATTTGTTATGCCAAGGACTGCTTGTTTGCCGGCCTACTGTGTCAACATGTTGGCCATCGATTCAGGAGTCGGTAGTTAGGCTGTTTTGCAATTTACGGGTGGCTTCAATCGTTTTTCAGCAGCCTTCACGAAGGGGGTAATCTGATTAGTCACAGCAACCTCCAACCACCGCTTCGGATGGCATCAGACGGTTTATCAATTTACTCCATCATTAATAACTGCTCAGTCATTTTGCTTTCAAAAACACCATAAGCCTCAGTTTTATTCTCTTGCAGCTCACTTTAGCCGAACTTGCCCGTCATCCTCATCGAATCGATAAACACCATTCAAAGGTTCCTAATCGCCTTCGGGGAGCCGGACAGGAGAAACAACAACCATTGCTGCCACCAACACCACGACCACCGGATAGAAGGAAAGTACCCGATTTTCGTTTTCAAGGACATCCCTTTCCGCCGGACTTCATCCCGCAAAAGGCAGCCCCTCCCAGCAAAACCGGCCCAATTACTATTCAAAAAAAAAAGCATGAAGGGAAGACATCTACGGCGACGATTCAGTCTACAGCCTTCGTTTATGAAGGATGACAGCGAGGATAAGCAAAAGCGAGATAAGTGAGTAAAACACAAAAAAAGAACACAAGGAATAACCCAAATAAACAAACGGACGTGTTTATTGTTCCTCTCAAAAAACACAAACAGCAACAACAGACAACCCTCTGACTGTTGGCAAAGCAAAAAAAAAGAGAACACCCACAAGCACAGAGAAAGGAAAGAAAAACGTGAAACAAGGATACGTTCGGAAAGTAATGACAAGACTTTCGTCAAAATTCCTATTCTCACACCGCGTGCAAACATGGCAGACACACACATGACAGACAGACAGACAGACGTTCGAGGGAATGTGTCTCCTGTGAGTGGAGGAAATGAAAAGCCATTTGATCAGTCTGTGACTTTAACAAGGACAATCACAAGAAATATACACATTTCCGTTTTGAAAATTGTTCCCTTTTTCTGTCCCCTCCTGTTAAAACACCCACTGCTCACAAAGGATGTGAGTCACAGGATATTCATGCTCATTTGATGATTCTCAAGAAAAAAAAAAAAAGAAATATTCCTTAACTTTGACGCTTCCGCTTGATTGTTCATTTCACAGAGTTGGCCGTCACAATGCCGCCGATGACAGTATCGGCCCATCGGATGCCCGACACAAAATCGTCGTTATGGGTTCGGCAAAGGTTGGTAAAACCTCAATCATCACACAGTTTCTGTACAACACATTCTCGACGAAGTACAAAAGGACGATCGAGGAAATGCACCAGGGGAACTTTTCAATAGCCGGTGTCAGTCTGACATTGGATATCCTCGATACAGCTGGATCGTATGAGGTGAGTGGAAAATAATTAACTTCGCATGTCCTTCAAAGTGTTGTTTCTTTTTTTTTTTTTGTGTTAAATTTCCGAGAGAAGTGACTGTGGTTGAGATTGAATTAGTTACAGAGTCGCCTTTGTGGCGGTTTCGAAGCGATTGGTGGTTAGATAAACAAATTAAGGCTTTGGCCGTGATATTAGCATAATGCAAAGTTTTGTGGGGAGTCCCCCCGAAGCTCCACTTCGAAGAAAGACGTCTTTGTTCGCGAGATCTCTGCTGTGGGCTGGTAAGGCAGTGCGGTCGATGGGGATTTCCGTCAAACCCACTTAGCCTGTGGCTGTGCCTTGTTTCAGGAATGAGGCTGACTAATCTGGAATGTTTGTGAGAAGGTATGGCCTCCATTTCTCCGTTTGAAGCTGAATACTGTCGACGGGGGTTTGCTGATAGTCTCCAAAACTCATTCTCCCCAAAAAAGGACTTAAAGAATCACACGAAGTTTCCTCTGCAGAACGTATCTGCCGCAGAGATCTGCTCTCTTGAACTTTGATCTACAGTACGTGGAATGGCAGGGATCGCCTCAATGTGACCCAAAAATATGCAGCGCATTCTTTCCAGGAATTGGATCACGAAACAAAGCAGGACTTTTCATCTTCCACACACAGCTGTCCTGTGCCACAAAGTCCCCCCCGCCGAGATTGGATCTCATCATCAGAAATGTGCCTTCGCTTTGAGTTGACTTTTAAAGGTCACCCTCTCCCCGAGGAAGCCAAAAACAAAGTAGATTTTGAAAAAAAAAAAAAAAAAAATGAAAAATGTACACATATTCGCTTAAGGATATACGCCAGGCAAAGCGTGTTTCCGCTCAGTCGGAACCCCCAGCTGCTCGGCTCGCAAACGTTGTATAGACAACCAGCTTTGGCTTTACCTGAGGGCTGATTTGTATTGTTGTTTCGCACCGCGGATGTGGGCGCATGTGTTGTTCTAATGAGTTTCTGCACTTGTTCGAGGAAAATTCGGATTGCTTTTGCTTTTTAATTAGAACTTTTTGAAGTGAAATGAGATGGGAAATGAAGCGATGGTAACGCCACCACGTACCGGAGTCTGATTGCGTGATTTTTTTTTTTTTTGGAACGCTGCGGGGAGGAAGTTGAAACAATAACAATAACAATAAAAACAACAAAAACCCTGCCGTGCTACCTCAAATGATGTTGTAGAACGACCGCCTGAGAAATCACAGAACATAGAAAAAACATAGAATTTAATTTTTGAAATACGCCAAACGAAAAAAGCGTCTTCATTGCCGTTAACTCTTTTTTTTTGGCGTACTTCGAAAATTAAATTCTATGTTTTTTCTATGTATTGTGTTTTCTCATACGGTCCTTTTAAAACATCACTTGAGGTTTCAATTTTGCGACGTCTCTCCTCATTTAAGTCGCTCCAACCACTCCATCGCTGACCCACCGCCACTTTTGGAATTAATTTCAATCGCGTAACGAACATGCCCAACGTCAAAAATAAAATAACTTAAACTCGCCGCATGAATACATAATGAGGGAGGAGCACCTCACCAGCATGCCCACGGGATTAATTATCCCGTCGACCAAGCGACAGGTCAAGATGAGATTCACTTTGCGCCTCGCACCAAAGTAGGGTACGCTCTGACAGTCCGCATCTCAGAATTGATTCGATTTTAAGGATAACGCCCCTCCAAATGTTATTTTTGAATCTGGTACCCTCCCTCCGTCCCCCCCGACAAGGTAACAGTGAAACGAAATCCCCAGAACAAACAGAACTTACGAGAACCATTTAACGATAAAAACACGCAAAGTGAATTCAGAGTGGGAGGAGAATGGGTGAGTGATTGAGATTCCAACACCTTTGCTGATTCGCATTTTGGTCCCGCCGCCACCGTCGAATTGGGATGGGACGGGAGCCAAGCAAGACACTCTCAAGAGTTTCATGGCATTCAACGTAGAAATAAAAGGAAACGATCCCGTCGAGGACCCTAAACACTTGGAATTGTTCACTTTCCTCCGCTCGTTCGTCGACTCGAGTCACATGCCACCACCGTCATTGGGATTATTGTGTTTGACAATGGGATTTGGAGGACTTTCGAAGAAAAGACTCAGAGATTAGGGCAACGCGAGGAATGTGGAGTGCCTTCAATCCTCCTCTCGATGGAAGGGGGGCCCATGGTTTGGCGCAAAAAAATCTGTTGATTAATGAATCTTGGGGGTTGATTTATTAATTTTTTTTGCAAATTATACCGAGTAGCGTGTGTGGGAATGGAAGCAGCACAATTCATTTCAATTAAAGCGTAATTAGGCGCCGATTCAGCGCTGGGCAGCCAATGGCAGCCTTTGTTGGTGGTGGGGTGGGATCCCATTTAGGATTCATAGACTTCACGGATTAGTTTTGGGATGATGTCGAACAGCAGACGGGGGATTAGTGTGTACGCTATACACAGAGAGACTGTGTTTGGATAAATTAAGTACCGTAAAGTTTTTGGGGATGCTTACACGCCGTGAAGCACAAGGGGGTGTGCTGATAATATACAAGGTCTCAGGTGGGGAAAGAATATTCCTGGGAGGGATTAGTTGTTCCCAGAATGATGATAAACACTTATTTGTCGTGAATTATTCATCGTTTTATGTCGATCGGGTTGTTGTTGTCACAACAGCGATGGTTTCCCATGCCCGTGGGACAGATTTAAGGGGGATTCAACTTTGCATGGTTCCCTGCGAAAAGTCGAAAGGGTGTGTAACGAAGTTTGACAGGATAAACAATCGTGTCTGGCAGCTTTAAAGGGAGAAATTAATTTGAACCACCTTCGGCTGCGTTAATTGAGCACAAAGCCCCTGGATTTGATATCGCAACAAAGTGGCTTTCTCCACAAATCCACCATTCAAAGTTACAAAGGCAAAAATGTACCCATTAAATGCCCAGCAGGTTGTCCTTCACATCTGTGATTGACATTTCCTGAGCCCGCCAGCAGTCGCTAAGTGCCGTCCTATATTCCGGATAAGTGAGCAATCGAATAAAGCTCCCCTAAGTGGAGCTTAACAGTTCAATGACTTCGTCAAACTTCATAGCCACACGAACACACTGCAATTTCAGCTAAATCCCCGCAAAACTCAATTTTCCTCAACCGAACGCCAGTCAACCGTTTCACCTCAGCTACATTGGTTCTGGCCACGCTGGCAATTCCACCGAAACCATCACCTCCGTCTGGCATCGCGCACTCCTCGCTCTGGTCACTGGCCAGCAGATAGCGCTAGAGGAACAGGTAACTTTTCCAGTTTCACACTCGACTGCTGACTGAGTGCATTAAGCAAGTGGTGGCGATGTAGTGTGGCCAGTCGTTGGCATGTCAGTCGCTGTAATTGAATCAGAGCTTGCAATTTCCGAGTTTTCACCTTCTCGCCCCCTCCACCCTCTGTCTGTGCATCAGCCTGTGGGTGCCGGGTATGGCAAATGGTGTTCAATTGAACTTGAACACATTTTCAATCGGCCTTCCGGATATCCACGAGTGTCCTTCTTGCCTTCTTTGCTGTGACCTTTTCGCTGTTTCTCGTGCAATGAACAAGCATGTGCATGCGAGTGGATCAGGTTAGTGCCTCATTTGCAGCCAGTTGCCTGCGCCCTCATAAATCTCATTATCTGCCCGGAGATGGGTGAGTGTGCATGCAGTCCCGCCTGTGGCCTGATGAAGATTAGTCGTGAGGGATCGAGGGGCGAGTGCCGCATCGGCCGCAAGAAAATGTGTGCCATTCGTTGAGGATGCTGGGAAATTAGATTGAAAAGAGTGGGATGAGTTGTTTCTTCAATGTAACGACAGGAGTTGGGGCAACTTCTGCAACACCAAACGAAAAAATGTCGAGTAACGATAAACCCAAAAGTCATAACCTCAGCGGGGTAGTCATCGTTCCTCGCCGCAGTTCAGTGTGCGCAAATTTACTACTGCATCGACATTTCACGTTTTCAATCATTTTCCAGCAGTCTCCAGCAGCAAGCAGCAAAAACAATTTCATTCGCTTGTTATGCGCTTTAGATGCGAACAAAACCGCACCAATTACAGAGTCATTAATTTCCGCCCAGCGATTGCTTGAGGCTTTTACGATCATTTTCAAAATGAAGTTCATAAAAGCCTACACTTAGGCAGTTGGCTGTTATTCTTCAACCGCCAACCGTTCCCTGAGCATCGCACAGGTCTGAACAAAGTGTGATAATGACGAACAATTTCATGAGACATCACGGTGAATGTAACGACGTCACGTAATGCGTATGGAGACACCCAGGCAGTCAGTCGTGTGCGCGTATGTCTGAGAGAGAGAGAGAGCGAGAGACTCGAAACGACACCTCTCGCTGCTCGAAATAACAAATTTTTACGCGCAAGGCCGTATACATTATGACACCGCCTGTGCTTTTATTTCTCATTCAAAAAAAAAAAGAAGAAAAACTTTGCTGTCCAGGAAGTGTCGTATAAAGTTGGTCGGTTGGCTTTGCTGTGATAATTGGATTTTGGTGAGAAACGGTGCGACATGCACGACCTAGACAATTTGGAAATACGGGCTGCGGGATTTAAGGAGCCAGTGGTCATATACTTATGCAGGGAATACGTGTTCGGGTGTCCTTGCATTCGGTTGCGATGTGCTCTGCATTAGTGGCGGGCAACGTGACAAACTTCCCATGACGACCGTTCGAATAGAAGTGGAGAACAGTAGGAACAAAATGTGTTCTTTTGACCGGAGAAATTAGGTTGTGAAGGCATGTGTGTGCCTATTATGTCGCCAAAAGGCATTTATTCAAATAAAGAAACAAACAAAAATCCTCCAGAGCGTGCTTTTTGCTGAGAGACTTAGTTTTATGTGAGGAATGACTGTGTCCGTAGTCAGTGGAGGGCTGTTATGATGACGGTTGCAACTTATACAAATAATTCAACACAAATATGGTCATCTGTGGCATGCTTATACTCTGAGGTGGCTTCTGTTGCTAGGCCCCAAGGGTTTACTTTAACTGATGAGACACAGATCGTGATCAGTTGAAACATGGGACTCAGTTAGACGAAGCTGCGATCAATCTAGCATCTCCTAACCATCGTGGTGGTGACTAAATGGACATGCGACGGAGAATTTGGAAATATAATCCACTTTTTGGGCCACAGTGCTTGAGCTATATTCTGGTGAAACAAATTGAAACAATTGACTTTGCATTTTTTCTGAGAAAAAATAATCCACGGTATTATTTAAGAAAAAACAAATGATCCACATACGCCCGAGGTTTCGGAAAAGTGTTCTACAAACGTCACAGTGCTTGAAATATTTCTGAGAAAAAATATTCCAAACACGCCATATTCCACACTTTTTTTAAAAAAAATATGTTCCACATACGCCAAACTGTTTGAATTTTTTCTGAGAAAAAAAAAATATTTCAAAAATATCCCCAGAAAAAATGTTCCACATACGCCACACAGTTTGATTTTTTTTTCTGGAAAAAAAATTTCATATACGCCATAGTCCATCGATTTTTTGGAAAAAATGTTCCACATACGTCCCAGTGACAGATACCCACATAGGTGAGTATGTATGTAGGAAGTGCCATTGATGCACTAAGGCCAGAGTAGGCCCATTGTACCGCCACGTGGGTGGTCAGACAGAAAGATAAAGTGGGTTTATGACAGCCATTTGGTACTCTCAGCAGATTTGGCTAGCGCTTTGACTGGTATTTGGCTAAGGTCGTTTAGACTGTTGCAGAAGTAGGAGCCTGATTGAAGCAAGAGTAGGACAGTTACAAAGGAGGTGGTGAGTGTTTTCCTCCTCTTCTTCGTCTAGGCAGCTTCTGCAGAAGCCGTTGGAAAATAGACTTAGTCGTCTTGTGTGAAGGTCTAGAAGGCAGTGTCCCATAATTTTGCCCACTGCAGTGCTAATAAAAACCACATACATTTCTCTCATACCTCAAGTCCATCTCTCCTTGCCATATCCATTTCCCTCCGGCACACATTTTCGTCAGCCAGAAGAAGACTTATCGTGGTCCATTTTAAATCCCCCCACACCAGAACGCATTAAATCCCCTCAACTCGACCGCATCCAGGTGGGGATTTAATTAAAACTCCAACTATCTCCTTCAAACAATAGCATACACGCCACCACAACCACGACCACCATTAAATACCGCTGGAGACTAAATAAAAAAAAGCGTAGCCTCCTATCCTGACACAGCACACCATCATTCATCATTCACAGCCGCATCAATTCCCAGAGGTGGAAACTTTCAAGACTCAGTAACGCGATTAACGTCATATCAGCATTGTCTCATGCAGCTGTCCCAGCTTGCTTTCCATTCATGATCCCGCATGAGGTTGATTTTTCACGCTCTGGGAGTCGCCATCATAAAAGTATGACACAAGAAAATGAAAAAGAGAGAACGAGAGAGGAGAGATTGTACGGGCTAACCTGTGAATGTCAGTGGGAGAATGTTCAAGGAACAGCTCAATCATGAACCACG
This sequence comes from Eristalis pertinax, assembly GCA_907269125.1. Lineage (NCBI taxonomy): Eukaryota > Metazoa > Arthropoda > Insecta > Diptera > Syrphidae > Eristalis > Eristalis pertinax. Next base: position 6,298,225 of record OU026147.1, on the reverse strand, counting down.
TCAGAAGAACACTGACAAACTCATTCGCTTCCACTATCCATTAATAACATTCCCATCCACCACGTCAGCCATTATCCAACCTCCTCGGATCCTTGCAATGATGCAACGTGTGTGGCAAACATTTTCAACTGGGATATGTCAGTCCAAATGACATTATCACTTGTCAACCTAATGAATTCCACTCGGTTCCTTACCCCTCTCCCGTCTCACACAACTGACATGTACTTTCAATTACTCACCCCATTCCCCTCAGCATCTGAAAGGATACTAACGAAGTTTTTCCTTCCATTAATTACCTTCCCACCACACACTCGCCCACACACACACACACACACACACATATCCACGCACAGTAAGATCCCGCACAAGGTGGTTCATGTGTCGCCTCCATCGCTCCTTCAAACAAACTTCTTCTATGTTTCTATGTTTTTTTTTTCTTCTTCCGTTGCAGTTTCCAGCGATGCGTGCTTTATCTATATCCTCAGCGGATGCATTCATTTTAGTGTATGACGTCACCGATTCGAGTACATTCGATGAGGTACGAACGATTCGAGATCAAATTCACGAGACGAAGTGCACAAGTGCGGTACCAATTGTGGTGGTTGGTAATAAAATCGATTTGGTCGAGGACAACACTGAACTGAGAGAGGTAAGTGACATTGGAAAAAAAAAACTACTAGTCGACATCGAATTTCAATGAAAAAACTTAAATATTCACGAATAGCATGTGTTGCTCCACCTTCGCTTTACAAAGCCATCACAAAGTTGTCAATTTAGGGTCATTAAATGCAAATTTTCCCACATACAGTTGGACGGTCGACCGTTAATTGTAAGTGGTCATCACTTACTGCATCGATCTGGACGCAGTTTCAACGACTTTGTCTATCACACAACCCGTCGCGGGTGTACTAAAACCCAATGTGGACCTTCATAAATCCATTCGCCGTATTATGGGATAACTTCTATGCTCGAACGACCCTCATTTGAATGTTAACGAGTCCGTCTCGTGTCCGTTTCGGTCTTGATATACAACATCCCGATTTACGACCCGCAACCCTCCATTTGTCTTCGTCATTCAAATTATCGGCCCACAGCATATTTCTTTCAATTTGAGCACACTTTCCGAATCGAATAAGACCTCCACCCACCCTCCCGGCTGTCGAATATTTAGATTCACTCTCCGTCGAGCCATTCAAATGGTTATCGAAACATAAAAAAAAAGAAGCCGGGGAAAAGAAAAGACAAACTGTTTGCATAAAATTTTAGGACTACCCTATCGTGGGGCAGACCCGTGGCGGTTTCGTGCAGCAGAGGGAAATGTCAAATTTACATAGGTCATAGAAAATGAACAACAAAGGACATGGTCTCGGGGACGACACCCCCGTACACAGGCGTGCAGCCACTCGGAAAGAAAAAGAGCTCCTTCCGGGGAAGTGTGACGGAGCTGCTGTTCAAACAGCTAAGTGATGCCTCTTTCTTGTTTTGCTGGGGAGCTTTTAAAGGAAGCTGGCGATGAAATTTGCTTAGGGCTGACTTTGTTTCTGCCTTCAAGAGATGATCTCACACATCTCCGATATCTACCCTCATTTGCAGATAGATTACGAAACAACAGAATCCGTGGTGACCGTGGACTGGGAGAATGGATTTGTTGAGGCCTCAGCAAGCAAAAACGAAAATGTCACACAGGTGAGTGCACGCCATGCCCATTCTTCGACAAACTCACCCTATCTCTGTCCACTCTTGCAGATCTTCAAGGAACTACTGTCGCAAGCAAAAATCACCTACAATCTAAGTCCCGCTCTGAGACGTCGTCGAAGGCAATCCTTGCCACCGAATCAAATGGGCAACAACGGCCATCACAGTACCCCAAGCCATGCGGCAGTCATACCAGGAGCTCATGTCCCATCAGCGGCACAGCTGCAGCACCTTCAACGGATTCAAGAGCGCAGCCTCGGCGGCAAACGTAACTCGTGCAGTATTTCTTAATAGACTCGATTTGCCACTCACGACAAAAAACCAAACCGAACGAGAATAATGACAGAGTGACGAGGGGCGAAGAGTGATGTAACGTGCTGACGCTATTTGGTTTCTAATTTATTCCAAAAAAAAAAAAAAAACATACAAATTTGTTTGTGCTTTGAAATCAATTTTACGGATAATCTTTACAAAACATGTTTCAGAAGGTTTTCACAAAAGACACACACACACAAACGAGCATAAGTACTTAGAGCAGTTCTAAAAAGGTTTCTCTCCATACGCACTAGACAGCAGCAATCCCTTTCTACAGGACACAGACACAGACACAGGACCTCAGATGTCGTAAGCAAGGACGCAATAAGGCCTAGAAGCTAAACGCAATTTATGTCTAAGCCCAACCCATATATCCTTCTTTCCTTCTTCCTTAAAACTTTTTTTACGATTCCTAGATTTAACAATTTAAGCGATAGATACAAAGTTAGACACATAAGATTAAGAGATTCTTTAAAAGAAACAAAAAAAAAACATACATCATCACTTGGCATTTGGAGAACGGAATTGAAAAGCGCTAGACATCGACGGAAGTCTCAATTCACATATGGCCTCCATGGGATTGAGATGCAACGTGTCTAGGGTTTTTTAATCAAAACACGAGTGCGTTGGGAGGGGCTGGGTGTTCCTTATAGCAGGAATCCTTCATTCCTGTCTGAGACATTTTCGATCTCTTTTGAACCCCATTCAGGCAGAGACAATGCACAGCAGCAATGTCTGTATATTCAAAGTTTTTTAAAAACAAAATTTTGCCACTCCTATCAAGCGTCTCCCAAGACTAAGGTGAATAAATGCCAATAACTAGATGCCCTTCCCCCGAATAAGAGTGAAGTAAATTACCATGCTTCCATTTTATCAATGTAATACCTATCGTATCAGTGTTAGTGTAAATAAATCCTAAGCCTAGAAATCTTGACACCCCCAAGATGGACTTAGCAGCGTTTCCAAAACCGGAATCGGAAAAGAATGTTGTTAACAAAAGGAAACAAAAAATATATATATATCATTCTACCCAGAATAATAATGAAAATACATTAAATTAAATAAAATTAAAATTAAATTATCAAAAGAAGAAAACACCACTTTTTGAAAGAATAAGCTTAAAAATAAATAAAAGTAAATTTATCTATCGATGTGTAGTCGTAATGAATTAGAAGAACAAATTAAATATTTTTAAAACAACTAAACTACCGTACTACAACATTCTAGCTGTTTAAGCAGAACAAAAATGAAATACAAGCATTAAATTATTTTTAAGAATATTAACATATTTTTTAACCAACACAAAGAACACATTCATCTTTGCCACGACGATTTATCGAAATCTATCGATTTATCCAGTAAACTGTTCTTCAGATGTACTGAGCAAAGCAAATATCCTCAGAAAGGATCACACGCTGTAAGTGAAAATGCATTAAGGACTAGAAGGTGCGGCTTAAGTGCGATGGCAGGCAACATTTGTACATGTTAAGGGGCACGAAGCTGTGTAACTGATAAAATTTATATTTTTCATTAATCTTAACGATGCAGAGGGAGAGAATGCGATTATGTTAAATCAGATGTAAGTTTAATTATACATGTATGATTATGAGCGCGCATATGAGATGAAGTAAAGAGTTTTAATTTCGATTTCAAAATGGATTTTGTGTTTGTATTCATTTCTCTAAAGGGGTTCAAATTATGGACACGAGACACATACTCGTGCTGCACACTCTTAGAGAAACAACATGGCATCTTGTAGTGGAGCTGAAGTTTGCAAAAATGTGATACGATCTGGTGAGGCCTAGTTGGGCGGCTGTAGATGTTGGAAGATGATATGGTGAGTAACGAAGTGCAAAGAGAACTTCGAATGCACCTTCTATCTCGTCAAGTTAGGTGAATAAAATGAGACCCTTTTTTGCGTCAAGAATGACTGACTGAATGAATTATTGTGTTTGCCTTAATTGAGCTTACTCCTTCCACTGACTGGGGAAGAACATCAGTCTAGCAGTCTAGTTCGGAATTTGTGAGCACTTTGGAGCATCAACATCATAATGGGTGACCAGATAGCAATGATAGTTTTTTCAATTGCTATGTTTCAGCAGCTGTAGAAGTTGCCAATGGCTTCCGGCGTTCCTAACATTCAGTAAGGCTTAGCATTTGGTTATGCATTGTCTCTCACTTGCCGCCGAAGGTGCGGACATTATTAGAAATTATGATCGAAATTCCGACTCAGTTGTGAATACGCAACGTGACTGCCGTCCTGAGGTCGGTTGTGACCACGACTGCAGTGCAGGCCAGTCGTCGCATCGTGGACGAGTTTGAACGAGAGTACACTCTTTTGGACCTTAAGCCACCAACGAGCCAGAGATATTGGTGAAAAATGAAGAAAATATAACCGATATAGCGGCCTGTGTCGAAAATGCCCAAGAAAAGTCGATTCGACATTGATCAGCTGAATTCGGCATCGCCAATGAGCCAACCTGACTTTTTTTTGCGGTTGAAATAGGGCCTACATCCGTATAAGATTGTGCTGAGGCAAGAATTGAAGTCGGCGACAATAGATAACGCTGAGAGTTCGTTATTTGGTCGCAGCATCCGGATTTTGGCCAAAGCATCTTCTTGGAAGAAAATTGCCATTGTTGGAGCGAACACAATCCACAAGTGGTTGCCACACACACAACCACCAAAGTATGCACAAAGTTCGACTGTTTGGTGCTGTTTACGGCATGGCGGCATCGTAGGAACTTATTTCTTTCCAAATGAGGAATGAATCACTGTTCCCCTGGATCGAGTCATCGCTTGAAGCACTGTCAGCGATGCCGAGGCGGCCATTTGAATGATGTGCTATTCCGTATACAAAGGCAGGAAAATTTATATATCTCCAATTCTTACCGCCTCCCATGTAACTCGAGTATCTTCCAGGATGAAGCACTAGCGATCAGAGAAGCGTGTAAACTCCTCAGTACCTGCCCTTATGGTAGAGGCGCAGCGACAGCCAAACAGCCATAAGGGCCATAGCCTCAGTATTCACTTTATCTAAATTGGTGCAACAGTGCAAGGAAGAACCTAAACAGGCCAGTAGAAGGTGCAATATCACTTTCTTCTGGGTTCCAGGCCACAGCAAGATAGAGGGAAATGAGATTGCCGACGAAGTGGCCAAGCAAGGAGCTTCCGGCAACGCACCCACTGAGTTAGTGGGGGGCCCCCAAAAATCACCTCAAATACACCATCTATCAACACTTCCTCTCCTTAACTAGAAAATGGTGGACTAGGTCATCTACGTATAAATTCTCTAGGAAAATCTGGCTCTCCTGCAAGAAAAAAAGGACCTCCTCAATAGAAAACGTTCCGAAATAGCTAGATTCGTGGCGGTAAGCACGGGGCACTAGCCAATAGGCATCCACGCTGCTAGACTCGGAATGCTGATCAACCCACACTGTGGCAGTTGCCTCGACACCCACTAAGAGGAAAGTCTGCCTCACATTCTCTGTGACAGTCCGGCACTAGCCAAACAAAGATATATCGCGTTCAACAAACCCTGCCTTAAGGACCTCACCGAGATCGCTAACCAAAGTATATAATTCCTAAACTCCAAAGGCTTGATTGAGCCAACCCAAGCAACCCAGGTCTACGAGGTGTGGTGTCAAAACGGCGCGCAACTGCGCTACTTGAACCCGGTTTGAGCCAAATCGGGTAGCCACTTAAACCAACCACCAAAGGCCTGAATGTAGCTTCAAAATAAAGCCAGCATGGCGTAACTAATGCTTATTGAGGTTATTCTCCACTTGTGTGTGTCACTTTGAATGTACTTTGACGCATTGTCCCACAAACTCTTCGAAGATTCTTCGGCCTGGAGCTAAGTTGTCCATGCGCTCTGCATAAATCAGTGATGCCTGATTAGACTCTTGTGACTGTAAAGAGCAGGGCGAGGTAGTGTTAATTAGAATTTGCTTAGAGGTTGATTCATTAGAAAAATGTACAGGGCCTGCTCCGTTTTGGGATTTAGTCCATCAATCCATCGCCTTTTGCCAACGTTTCTTCAATCTAGACTCAGACTTATTGTGACTTGTTTGTGTTAACCTCGTCAACCATTTCGAATTTTCCTGCTAGACACCCTGTGTCTGAGTGACGAAACATTGGCAGCGCAAGTGCTATGAAGGACACAAGGTTCTTACTCGAAGACAAGAACCATTCTACCTCTCCTGGGTTTACAAGAGTTAACTTGTGAAAGCAGCGTTGAGCGCTTATGTGGTTCTGTTCTCCGCTGCTTTATCATGGCCAATAGCTTTGAAAGCTTTGTGGAATCTGTCTGATTCAAGTTCAAATGCTTGGGCGAATGCCTTGGAAATGTGAAAGGTTCCACACTTAACGAGATGGTTGCTATGACAACTCACTACGAACCCAACGAACACACTGGGACGGGTTTAAAAATCAACCAAAGATGGCGCCAAGGACCTTCGTCAAGGAGAACAGGACACAGTTAGGCAGCACATTTCCCTCAGTCTACAGCTCCAAGGATACATTGACAGTCGTCGCATCGCAAAGACCGTTGGATACGGGCTAAGACCCACCCCATTCCCTGTTCCAGTGAAAACGAGACCATTTTTGACATATTTGATGTTTTGGGACATCCCCCAAATGGCCCACTTAATAATCCGCCACAAGACATGCCAGATGTGCTTCGTTCAACCGCCCCCGAGCACATCAATCCGCTTACGCAATTTATATTCCTTATTCCCAAGGCAAGACGACGCTTCAGACAGAGAACAAAAAAAAAAAAAAAAACAACGAATATCTACAAGGCCTCTGACTTGGGTATAATGTAGCAGTTTACCACTCGAGTTCCATTAGATTGTATTAAATCCGGAATCGCACCCAGCCACCGCTGAGACAACTCCATTTGCGTATCGAACCGCAATCAATTAAGCTTGGTAACCAAAAAGCATTCCCATTCTCAGAGGCGACCTTGAGGCATCGTCTTCTGTTCCGAGGAAAAACTGGATATCTTCTCTTCGCATCTGTTTGCCGAGCTCCGTGCCCCGAAGACACGCTCGAGTTTCAATCACTTAACGCCGCAGTGACGGCAAGTACAAGTGTTTACCAGTAATATCCTGCTCGAGAGGAACTTCACAAAGCGCCGCCGAGGACACTCTATTTGCCAAGGCATTTGCAAGCAGACTCCGCTAAGAAAGTGTAAACTTTCAAATCACTCCTTCCAGCCACAAGGGCGACGAATTGTTGCTCGAGCAGAGCGCTTTGGTATCCTTCCGGGGTCTGCAGGCCATTCGACTGTTGATGCCGTGGCGTAATTGCGCATTAAACGCCACTTTTCCCGCCCATTAGCACATCCAGTGCCGAGTTTTTTTTCCCCGAAATGGTATCCACAAGCCGAGAGCGGATGGAAGGACCTTGTAATTAAATGCCGTTTCAAGGATTAAAAATCAATTGATACCGCAAATAAAATATTCCCTAGGGTTGCTCTCCAAATTAAGCGAACCATTGCGCGTGCTGTTTACTCTGCCGGATGTCGGAACTTCAATCGATTGGGTTGTGAAGTGCGAAATGGCTGGCTGGCTGTGAATGTGTCTTGGCTGGGTTGCGCCCGGCCAGGAGGGATGTGTAAGTACTTACGGGCAACATGTTGCCGTCGATAACGGAGGGATGATTTCAGTTGTTGGCAAGGCAGAGAGGGAGAGAGAGAGAGACAAGCAAAATCTCGTGAGGAAATGCCTTTTAGGCAGAAATGGCCATTTTGAGGATAATAGCGGTTTGGTCGACGGATGCCACTAATGACGATTTAACTGACAGTTTGATGGGGACAACACGGCTGAGATGGGTTTTTGGTTGAGTTTGGGGGGGGGGCAATTGGGGGTGAACGAACTTGAGGATGTTTCAAGGATTCACTGTATTTTTTCTTTCGAAGGCCTTTGAGGGGGGGATTCAATTAAATGGCGTCTAGCTGGGCATACGTCCTTGGTGGTGGGGTCGTCAAAATGGCGGCAATTTAAAGAGGGACACTTCTAATGAATTCAGAAACTGTCGAGACGAAGTTGTGGTCGAGACGAAGTTGAGGAGACTTCTGGGAGACCAGTAGTCCAGAGCTCATCTGCTTCAGATTTCACTTGCCGCCTTTGACTTTCGCATCAGATCTAAGGGGGAGTGTTGGCTTTTGGGTTCTTCCCCTCTCGAAGGTCTCATTTATATTCCGCCACTAGGAGACATGAGCACACACTTAAACAAGCATAAGAGACATCCGCCACAAGCAGCCCTTCACTCAGTCACGCAGAGCATGGCATCATGGGCCCGGCTTAAGGGATTTCTCAGGATCGCTCAGGATATTCAAATTCCCAAAAGAATTTGAGAGCACACCTGCCTCAGCCCGGACCCCCGAACCCGGACTGTGGCATAAATTCATTTCGGATTCCTCAGTCCTATGGCCGCCATACGTCCCAGAGGACAAAAGCGATTGAATCCTTTCAGAATGCAAATAAGCGGACTTTTTCTAAGGACTCGGTGCCGGTTGAGAAATTAAATTAACTAGGGACAGGCTGCCGCACTTGTGGATCTGCAGCAGTTGGAGGATTCCACCCTTCCATCGATTTAATTGATAAACAATCAAAAATGTATAAAACGGATGTGGGTGGCGGCGACGGCCACCTTGAGAGTACAGACAACATTAACAAAGGTGATTGCTTTGAGGTTTCTCTGAGGGATTCAATTCATCGACATGGTTGTGGTTTCATCCATCCTGAGGCTGTGGGAAGAGGGGGCGAAACCGAGATTCGAATTCAATGCGAAGCGGTGAACAACCACATCCATCTCTGTGGTCTTCTGTTGGGCATCCTGAAGTCGCCGCTGTCTGACGAAGGTGAAGGTTGCGCGCTGACTGGATATCCAGCAAGTACATTTGGGGATTTCGAGGAATTTTCGTGAAGGAAATGCTCTTGAAGGGATTCCATTGAGAGGAGGAGAACTGGCTCAAGAATCCATAAAAATCAAACTCAAATGAATCCGGGCTCAACGACTGGCACTCAGTTAATGAAGAAGAATCAGCGTGGGCTATGAAAACCGAGCACAATCTCCCTTCAAAGGATTTCATAAATCCAAGCAAACACCCGCCTTATCGGCACCCTTATAGGTGACAAATTGAAACACTCAAGAAGCTCTCATTAAGGCCACAACGCCCAGTTCGTCCATAAACAGATAATGAACTGCAGCATCTCCGGCGTCAGTGCTTACCATAATGCCTCTCATAAACTCATCGCCAACCAACCCGGGGGGTGGGTTGGTCTATCTACCACAAGACAGTCCTTGCGTTCTGAATTTATAACGATTTCAGTTCGTTTCACAGCCACTTTTATGCTATGTTCTATATTCTGTCGAAATGTTGATTGGATGACGTGAAGAGGCTGAACAAAATGACTCCCTCCACCCCTCCCCCCCCCCTCGACTCACACCCAATTCGACAGCAAAACGACCACATCATCCAGACAGAGGCCTCTGCCTCGGGGCCGCATATTAAGCACAGATTACAGGACCACAACAGCTCCTGGGTAGACAATTCCATTTAATTTATGTTTCACTATCCAGACCCTTGATCGGTTCTCCAAACTACAACCGTCCTCGCACCACCGTGCCGCCGGCCCAAGACAAAACGTTTCATGCACAGCCACTCATGAGTTGAAGGCAAAACGAATGTCACACACACTCCGCAATGAATATCTGAACGAATCGATGAATATTCCGAATCCGAAAACGTGTACGACAGGATACAGATTGTTGCCCTTGTGCTGATTAAATTCCGATTCCATCGCTACCAATTATCACGAACAACGACGCCCCATGCTGCTGCTACTGTGGCGTGAAAATTAAATTCTCACAGCACACACGCTGACTATAATTAACTCATTTTTGAAAGAAGACTCTCATTTTCATATTGCCATGGCAATGCCCGAGGCCATGCATACGCTCCTGATGCCACGGAAATTACGTTACCCGGCCCGGCGCTCATCCGCAGCTGATTATGACGATCTGTGACGGTAAAGGACAGGAAAGGCGAGAAACGAACCAATGGCAGGCCGGAGAGATTGCCAATCAACGGCGAAATGAGAGGAACAATATGTCAACTCTCCGTCGACTTGGCGATTGAGTCATTAAATCCGGTTTTATCTGACGTATGTCCTGTGAGCGCTGACGGAAGCCATTGTTCTGCATGTGTCACATTGCAGGGAGTCAAATTTCATTTTTCTAGGTCATCATAACTCACACCAATTGAGGGTGAATACACGAAGAGGATTTGCAATTTTTTTCACCCTCTTGTTGTTCGGTGAGAGGCGGGCGAATTACCGTCATATTTCAGGAAGCAAACAAATTTATGGCATCGTCCTTTGTTGGTTATTCAGTTACTGAGATGTATTGTTACTGTTCGCCGGTTCGCTGGCTCACTGGCTGATGAAGCCATGTGTGCATGGCTGGCTGCGCATCCTTAAGGGGTACCCATTCTCATCGTTGTCATCGTCCCCGTTAACTCATTCAAAGTTGCCATCGGAAGGGGTCTGTTCTGAATTTGAAGGATTTAAATTATCATGCACTTGGTTGGCGAAAAGGATCAAGGATACACGATGAAAAAGGGATTCTCATCACGATGTGCATGAAAGAGTTCGACTCGCGTCCTTGATTTGTTTGCATTGTGTTGCGGTTGAAGCCGTCTTCTGAGAGAGAAAGTTCCGCAATGTGTGAGCATTTGATAAAGGATACAAGGCAGTGTATGGAGTGGGTTTATTTTTTCAGATCAAATGAGGCGGGTTCTTGTGTGAATCGTCCTCGTCCAGTTTTCAACCATGTACACAACCTTCAGGCTCACCGTTCAATGCAACACTAATCGGCTTAACACGTCCCAACTGCATCGGCACAACCCACCCCACTGACTTCTAATTACGATGATTAGGTGCTTCATTACGTTTGTACAAGTCCCCCATTCTGTTGTCCCTACCCAGGCGCACACACTTCAGTCAGACAAGTAGCCACCCACGCAACACAGGCAGGCGGCAAATGCGCCCCATTCACTGCAGCGGATTGTATCCAATTCAAGGATACAACTGAAGATGACTAGTTGGAGGGCTTGTGTTTCATGAATTCGACAGCCATCGACAAGGCATGTATTTGAAACGATTACACCGACTGCTAGAGGAGGCAGGACGGCAGCAGTGGAATGCTAAGGATTACCTTGTTACGGATGCGTGTACAAACGGAAACCCATAATAAGGACTTACTCGATGAGTGCTTGTGTGCTTGTCAAGAGCGATCGAAATGTCAGAGGCCTCGTTAAAGGAGACTATTTGTTGTTTTTTTTTTCCATAATTGAATGCGATGAGATGAAAACCTTCCCCCTCCCCCCTTCCGTTATGGTAAAATGTTTGGGAATTTCCGATGCGTGGGGGGAATCTTAAAAATAGCACATAGGCTGTGGTTGAAAAGCAATTATGGAGCATCTGCTCCTAGTACGAGGAATGTGGGCTGAAATTCCCGGCGACATGTGTCACGGCTTTGCTACGTTTCTCCGAAGCCGAATGGGGCTCTCGCTTTAATGGGACAGAGGATGCACTCAATCTGCAGTGGATGATCAGGTTCTCACCGGACAAAAATGAGGAGAAGACAAGACTCAAAGTGGGCGGGCAGATTACATTCATTGTCAACTTCCGGCCGGTGAATGGAATCAGCTAATCCACTGTATTCTCGCTCGTTCTGCCAGAGCACACACAGACTTCTCTCCACATCCACACCGACGTCTGCAAATTGTCTCATCGGCACGCATTCAACATCAAGCACTGATTCATACCCTACACTGGAAGCAATCAAGAGTGTGACACACCATCGCATCTCATCGGAAATCGAATTCTCAGCAGGGCACCTAAAGTATGCGCCATCAATTTGAAATATCGCTGCACTCCGCTATTGGATTCCAGGTATCTGCTGAGTATTCAGCCATCATCACTTCGGTTGCTATGACTTCAGTTCAGCTCGCCAAAGGTTAAGTAACATCTTCTCGTTGCTGTTGACGACAACTGAGCCATAGGAGCTCGTCTCTGACGAGAGTGGGAATTGTTTGGAAAATATTTCTCCTTCCTTTGTGTTCCCCCAACAAATAGGTCTCTGATTGTCATCAGTCACAGCTGGGAGCGAATTTTTTGAAATAATCTCGTCCCACTCGAGATCCGACGCCACCCCATGATTTCCTATCGATTTGCAGTCGCACTCTGATTGAAATCGTCAAAACCAAAATTTACACATCAAAGGCCGCACACTGTCCTTGGCGCTTTGTTCACATCACAAGACACACGGAAACACGCAAATAATTGCCGCCCCAAGCCGCTTCCCACACGTGGATGCGAATTAATAACACACCGGAACGCGCCCCCCATCCGACCGCACACACAGGACGTCCGTGGCCCATTAAGCTCCACCAGAGGTAATCATGTAATCATGTCTGGCCTGGGGGGCCGAACACCGCATCAAAGGCGGAGGGTGTAAATCCTGGGTTTTTCGATTGAATCCCTATGCGGCGAGCCGAGGAACGTGCACACTCACTGAACTAAATGATGTCATTTGTCAACACCTAGACCGCACCGAGCACAACGCAAAAGGAACATCCTTGCGGCTAATGCGAATATGATGAGTGCCACTCCGGCCACAAGCAGGGATCGTATGCGATGACGCCCAAAATCCCGGTGACAGGTGAGTGTGCACATCCTGTTCTCGGTTTTTGTTTGTCTCAACCTCGTGCCGCCCCATCGCCCGCACTGCTGTCAATTGAAAATGATGAATGATACTGTGAGGGAATGAAAAAGCGCTTTACACATGTTCGTCGGCGTGTTTCTCTCCGGAATCCCGGATGACAAATGGATTTAAAGTGACCTCCGAGCTTGGCACCCACACACACACACGAGTCGTTTCATTATGCGTGCAGCGACGCACCCGCTTTAATGACTCATCAAATCCCTTTGGCCAACACAAGCCAACCCAGTCAGCAGTTCTGGGCGGAGGAACTTCGCCAATCCATCATCCGGCACATAAAAGCTTGCTCCCTCGCTCGCTTGCAGTTGATTAGCTCGCCCTTCGTCAGCAGGCGGAGCGAGCCCATGTGTCCAGGCAGAATCCCGACCACCTGCCGATCCATCATAAAACTTCGACTTCACAATGAGTCTCGTGTCGGGGGACTGACCATAAAGCAAGCGAAGTCCCGTCATAAAGCGAACCGACGCACGGGCCTCTTCCGTCTCAGCCATTCGATACGACTCATAAAATCGCCATAAAAGCGAAAACAAATTCGTCCATTCTTGTGGAACCTAACCTGCCTCACCAGCCGCACCGGCCACCCTTCGCCCGAAGGTGGGGATAGTCTGCATCACTCATGGTTATCCCCGGGTGATAAGCCGGGTGGCGGTTGGGTTCGAATGGCGCATCGGTCATTCGCCCTCCGATCCGATTGGAATCGACGCTGAGCCGGATGCCGACTCGTCCGGTCCCCGCATGGGCTGTGAAATAATTTGATTTACGTCGCGCCGCCATCTCCTGCCGCGGGTCATCAATGGGGGGGGCGGGCGGCCGAGCTTCTGGATGCTTCCGATGCCATGTGTGCACCGTTTTGTTGGCGGCGACGCCATTAGACGGATGTGGAGCGAGTGTAATCGATCACTATGGCCTGCTGCTGTAGGGATTGACGTATTCAATCGAAGGGGGCAGCGATAATTTATTTTGTTTTGTTGTATTTTGGCCATTGTGCCGTGACCGATTGTCGCGTTCTTCGTTGGCGTGTGTCGGCGAATACACTGAACGCGATGATTTGGTCAATCTTTGTGTGTTTTTCGAAACTCTGTTGGGGTTACATTTGAGACGGATGTGAGGTCCTTTGGACGCTTGTCCTTGATTGGAAGTTGTGTTTGCGGTTTGGCCGTGTGTTGTCGTGCGTTGGTTAGTATATTTGAAGGAAAAAGATGGCGACAATCTTCGCAAGATGGACTAGAATGAGAGATTATCGGATGTAGCGCATATTTTCTGTAACCAGAATTTAAGGATTAGGGACGCCTAAGGGGGCTAGACCATGTAGAGAGGATGATGAGCTTGGCGCCGCTCCGAAGAGTCATCTATTCCGAAAATGTTGAGACGATGCAACAGAAGACGCTCCCGTTTAAGGCGCGGCTCACAAGTGGAGAAGAATTAGGTTTGATTAATGCACGTAGGAACACATGACCACGGGTGTTCAGAAGTCGTACGTAGGCCTTGTTCGGCTGCTGTAACCGACGGTGTATAGTAAGCATTTTCCTGGTTCATCTTCCAACTGCCACAGCGGCCCAACTAGGCCTATCTACGACTTCTTCACCCCTACATTCTGACGAAAGGAATATGGACTGAGAGACCAAAGTCAGTCTTGGACATCTCACGAGCAGGTGAATCGATGTTCTGACTGTCTGCTGAAGCTGCAGTTTGAAAGTGTCGCTGTTGCCTACACTCACAAGCTTTCAATTTGAGTTTCTAAACGAAAAGATCCTGTTGCTGTTGAAGTGGACGATCCCTTACAGCAAAAGGAACAAGGTGTCGAGACTTTCTTAAATTCTTTCAGTGTACTGCCTTTCCTCTTGAGCTTACGCACAACCGAAGCCTCCACACGCACGCCCATCGTTCGTCGCTTTTTCCGCTGTTGTTTTACTGTCTTGACCTACTCCAGCGTGACATGCCTGAACACCCCCCCAGCAGGACCCTCCTCATGCTGTCCAAACACACACACGACATCCAACATAATGTAATCCTGTATAAATAAGAAGGCCTCCGTCAACATGCGATGATTCAGCGACTATCCTCAGTCATCGATACGTCAATCAGTTGATGAATAGTCCTCCCCATGGATTTCCGTCCAGAACCGGATGTGAAAAAATGCAAATATATTCAGCCCCCACCCACTGGCATGACAAGCGAGGCATTTTCGGCAAATGAAACTTTCCCGAAACGACCACCCCGTTCGAGGCGACGCGACGCGACGAAGCCTTCCATGCGGAACCGACCACTTCGTTGTTTGGAATTTAGACTCTCTCTTTCGTTGCCTTTCATGGCATTCGTCCACCTCTTTTGAGTCAAAGCAGAGATATGAAAGTGAGCCCATTAATTTTTCAAAAGATTCTCCATTCAGGATCTGTTCGTTAGTCGCTCGCTCATGTGATGGGCAACACGACGTGGTCTTTCAATCTTCCATATTCAGTGAAAAATTTGAATACCCGAAGACAGAAGGCGGACAAAGTTGCCGGAAGAGCAGTATGCATTCTTTATGTTCCGCGAGTGAAAGAGATATCCTTGATTCAGGGAAGACCACAATAGCATGAAGCCTGTGCTGTGTGCTTGTTTGGATAAAGTTTCACTTTGGATCGATTCAATGTTGACGGCAGAAAGAGACGATGAATTCCCCAGAATTGCCTCGAAACGATGAGTGGTCGGAGGCGAAGAGCCGAACTGATTTAATGGGCACAAGTTTTCCGATGTTAAACGCAGAGATTTTGACAAATCAAAGTGGTCCTTGCGAGTGGCTTGAATGACTGTTTAGTCAATCTCTTGAGATTCGGGGAAATGCTTTGGTAAGTTTTTGGAGGAAATACAAGTGAGGAATTTAATCACAAGCAAAATGGCAAGGACTCTCTGGCGGTGACGAACGATACTCAAACAGATCAATTCGCAAACAGTCGCTCACCGGATTACCAGAATTGAGCTGTTTGACTTGCAGTCTTTGGACAATTTTCCGCTTGAAATTATTCCATTTAATCCTCCTCTGATTGAAGTCTGTGTCTACTCCGACGAGCGGGGTACATGTAGTACGCTGAGTGACGTGGAAGTCTGTGTCTCCATCCACGTGAACAAATCACTCACATTCCCTCAGAGACACCCACGTCTGCCGCAACGAACTGCTTGATTGCGCCTATCAATTCTGCTCAAGTGAATGAGATGAGCTATGCAAAAAGCGCACACAGTCGTCGGCACAATCGAAAGGATTCGCGCATAAAAATCATCACGTGTCTCAATGTGTCCCATTTTGATATTGAGTTGCCATCACAGCCAGACGTCTATCCGAGTCCTTGATACGTTCTGCTCCAAGGTCACCATCGTATGCGGTTACCTCACACCCCGCATTCCTGCCCGAAATGTAAAGATACCTGGCGAAGCCATTCAAAGCGATCCACCGCAGAGAACCCCCATGTCCCCATGGCCGTTCATTTGAAATTCAAAAATTTTCGAAAAATAACCCCGCCTTGACACCACATGTGTGTGAGGTGACAACAAAGGAAATGAACAAAAAAAAAGCAATGCTCGACGTTAAAAAAAGCATTCCAAATGCTAGACGCTACGGCGGGGCTCACATTCGACAGTCGACACACAAAAATGACGAACAAAAACAAATGTCAGAAATGTCACAATCCTTTGGCACATCAATTTGTGTGAACAGAAATTATGTTAATCCCCACGGCATGCCGGCAACGTCATTGAAGTCAGCCTTTTGTTGGAGTGATCCCGGTTTTTGGCATCGTGCGCGTTAGCATCTCATCAGCCATTCCCACTGAACTAGACGAGCACAATGGATGGCATGGTCGATTGTGTGCAACTTTGGCATACATAAGTGATCTAATTATGAATACGCAAAGTGGTGCAGCCGCGCGAATTAGTCGTTCGGATGTGTTCGGCATGATTTCGAAGTCGCCGGCAATTGTCGCTCTTTTGCGAGCTTGGGGCGGACGTGTGTGCGGCTTGGAAATTTATTCAATGGCGACAGTTTAAGAAGAAAGCGATAAAGTTAAACAACAAGTACGATGGTTTTTTTGTCTCTTTATTTATTGCATGTGCTGCGGTTGTTTTCCCTAAACTGAGTTATGGATGCTTTATGATAATTTACGAGGGTACTGAAAGGTGCCATAATTTAGGCTGTAACGGCCGTGTATTTGGCTTTCATTTAGTTCACGAGGTGGGGGGGACAGACAGTGTCTACCTTAAATGTGTCTACTTTAAAGCCTTAATCTCATTTTTGGGAGTTGTGTTGGAGGCAGGCTTGAAAACTTGTGGATTTCACGAGGTCCACAGAAAGTTCTCCGAGGAAAGAAGGCATTTTCTAGCTGGACTTGGCTCTACGTCTGAGAAGAACCCGGCACTAGCTTCAAAAGGGTGGTTAGATTTTAAGGGCCGATGTTGAATGTGAACCACACCTAAACGTTAAGTTTTTTTTTATGCATTTCATTTGACATTTCTCAATTTCAGACTAATTCAATTTGAACCATGGAAAGATACACAAACAATGAGCATCGCGTTAAGATTATTGAAGCCTTTTACGAAAATGAGCGTTGAAAGCAAAATGCGTTTCGTGATTATTTTGGTCAGCATAATCGACCAAATGTGCACACGACATTTCATTCGTCAAAAAGCAGAATTGTCGCATTTGGGCGAATGATAATCCAATAATACAAAGAGTGACTGTTTGGTGCGGTTTATGGGCTGGCGGCATCATCGGGCCGTATTTTTTCCAAAATAAGGCCGGTCAGGCAGTTACTGTGAATGGTGTTCGCTATCGTGAAATGATAACGAACTTTTTATGGCCCGAATTGGAAGATATGAATGTGGACGATATGTGGTTTCAACAGGACGGTGCCACTTGCCATACAGCTAACGGAACAATGGCTCTTTTGCGCGACACATTCAATGGCTGTGTTATCTCACGTGGTGGCGATGTCAATTGGCCGCCAAGATCATGTGATTTGACACTGTTGGATTTTTTTCTTTGGGGTTATTTGAAAGAAAAGGTGTACGTCGATAAGCCAGTAACAATTCAAGCGGTAAAGGATGAGATAATTCGGCACATTAACGGCATAGAGCCTCAATTATGATTCAGCGTCATCGAAAATTTGGACCATCGGATGGATGGGGTGTGCCGCCGAGGTCGCGGTGGCCATTTGGCCGATGTTTTGTTCCATACATAACTGAACCATACCTATATTATCATAATAAAAAGAAATAACAATAATTTCGTAAATAATTTGTGTTTTATTCAAAATCAACATCGGCCCTTAAAATTTAACCACCCTCGACCACTGTTGGTTGCGTGCAAATAGTTGTTGGACGATTGGAGGGGACCCACATTTGTTTAGGCTGTCGTCTCTGGCGCCAGTTTGAGAAGCACGGTGTAATGTGTCGTCTCTGGCGCCCGCTTGTGAAGCACGGTCGATTGCGTAGTCTCTGCCGCCTGTTTGAGAAGCTCGACCGATTGTGTCGTCTCTGCCGCCCGTTTGCATCGTCCCTGCCGCCCGTTTGAGAATCACGATCGATTGTGTGGTCTCTGCCGCCCGTTTGAGAAGCACGGTCAGCTGCGTCGTCCCTGCCGCCCGTTTGAGAAGCTCGACTGATTGTGTCGTCTCTGCCGCCCGTTTGAGAAGCTCGACTGATTGTGTCGTCTCTGCCGCCCGTTCGAAAAGCATCGTCGATTGCGTCGTCACTGCCGCAACTTTGATCTAGTTATTTACGGAAAGTGATGTCGGAGCCGTTGGAATGAGTTCGAGATCTTTAAACATTGTCGGCGACTCGAGAGAACTGGAGCCACGGACTATGACATCAAACTTGTTCTCGTCGTTAACTGAACCTTGACAATCAGCGTAGGCGTCTATCCACCAATCCACTTCGCTTCGACAACAAAAAAACCTCTCGTTCATTTGAAAGAAAAACAGACGAAAATAATCGCAAAATGCCCCTCAAACCGCAACTGACTCCAAACTGAAACTCTTCACTCTTTATGAAGAATTCAACTCGTCTGAAAAATAAAGCCGCCATTCCCCAGTGTAGAGGTATTCAATTGCTCGGTTAGCACACAGCAAACCACTTGTCTTGGTCCTTTGCCAACTCAAAACTTTTCCAGAAAAAAGGCCCAGCAAAGCCACCCGAAAAAAAAGTGCTTACTGAACGAGAAAAGTTAAAAAATACCAGAAAAGTTACTGTACTCAATTGCGTCCTCCCCACCCAACGCCACCAGTTTGGTCAACTTTGTCCGAAAAAGAAATGTTTCTCGGAAATTATGTTAAGATTAACCTGAAAACAAATAACATAAGAACTCAACAAGACCCCTTTGTGTTCACAGAAATCCGAAAATTAATTCACATCCCCCCCCACGCCGCCAACAGTTTACCTGAATAGAGTCAGAGTGTGCTCGTGGACATTGTCCGACGACAAGACCATCGCAACAAGAAGGAATGAGTGAACGACAAGTCATAAAATGTTAAGGGGGTCTTTATGAGCTTGACATGAGGCATTCAAGTGTTGTGTAGCAAAACAGACAATAGCCTTGAAGTCAGAAAGACATGAAGCACCGTGCTGTCGGAGTTCGTGTGGCCACAACGACGACATCAGTGGGACAAGACGAAAAGGATTCTAGGAACCACACGAATGGGGGACTATTACACATTCGATTTCTTTTTTGAAAAGATATGACATCTTGTATGCTTCTAGGTGAATAGAACTTCAGCATGAGACGGCAGCCTTGGGGGAAATGAGAAAAATTAACTCACTCACCCTTGATTGGTTGTTGATCCGCTTATGCGTTGGTTACATGATTAACTGGCAATGGAGTTAAGCTCGGGAGATTATTAGCTTTTAAGCAATCGAATATCCTGACCGCGGGGGGCGCTTACACTGGCGAAGGACATTTGGAATTGGAAAAGAAGCATTTTTGGGATTCATCGGAAACAAATTTCTTCCACAATGAACCGCATTTAAGAGCACTCGCGAAAAACACTTTGGATCAAGCAGGAACGGCTCTGTTTTTGAACACTCACTGCACACCACGAAGCTTTAAACTGAAACAAAAGACTCACTTAAGCGCTGCACTTCATCGAAACAGTGCACTCGAGGCAAAGTGGAGGACTACCCATGAACAACACGATTTCATTTTGCATAAATTCAATGAGAATCGGGTGATTTTTCCTCGAATATTTCACAAAAGCCAGCGTCCGCGAGATACAGAGCCAACCAATTACGAACGAATGAAGCGACCGAGAATGGCGAAGAGCCTGAAAAGGTCAAACGATGCTCGTCTTTTAGCAGAAAACACCACCAACGCCGTGTAATTTCGCGAAATCATATCGTTCTTTCCTCGAATTGGCCGACATTCGTTCCGAATAATATTCCTTCCTTAGTGAGTTCTCAAAAGTTCACTCCATTTGAATGAAATAAGCTCCCCACGGAAGTCTCAAACATGGCCGCCGGACGAAGCGAACGATTTAAATGAAGCAACTCCCACGGATTCCATCATCGCCCGGAGACAAAATTCATTAAAAGAACGCTCGGGAATATTTTTCAAACAGTTTCCGACCAAACCGTGGCAAAAAACACGATGAAACACACGTGGACAGAGAATTGGCACACGAACGCATTGAGTTTCATTGAAAGGCACTTCGAGGGCAGAACTATTTAACGAATGCTTTGCAAGAATTTATTTAAAGAGAAACTCACAGATTGATCGGAAATGTGTGCGATTTTATCGAGAGAATTGTGCCAATTCAAATTCACGCGATGGTCGACGCATGCAACGGTTCCTGATGTCAGCGATGTGCGTGTCCGGTGGGTGTGCAGCGCTGCCAAGCCTGTGCGTGCATGCATGCGTGGAATTTATGCAATGTTTCATGATGTTGGCCGAGTACGCACATATTTTTGAAATGCGAATGAGAAACTGAATCAAAACAATTGTTTCATCTCGCAGCACTCAATTTGAATAGGATTCCGGTTTCCTGACGTACATTCGACTTCAAGTCAGACTTCCATCGAATCTGATTGCAAGCAATCCTTTTATTCGATTAGTATGAACGCAAGTAAGCCTAAGAATGGAATTAATAAAGAAATTTCTCCCGAACAGTCTTCAATTTCGATTGAATTTCGTTTCAATAACTTGATTGAGCAGCCATCGAAAGCTCGGTTTCTCTTCAAAATGCGTTTTGAAAGACAGCCACAATTCCCTCGAAAGGCTTAATTCCGAATTTCCAAACGTTTTTGCATCATTCATCGACATCGACATCGACATCGGTACAGAGCACTTGTGCGTGCGTTCAAATGTCTGTCGATCGTTGCAATCAGGCTTATGGGTCGTGCCATCTCACAAGGATTAGTGAATGCCCCAAGGGATGCAATAACAAACGAACACATCCTTTGCCCTCGTTCATTGAAAACGAATTCGATTTCGGTCGTCCGGTCGTGCGGTTGTGTTGTGTTGCCTCGTCTGGGCCAACCATGCGAGTAAAGTGTTGATTACCAGACGAGAATGGCTCGTAAGGAGACAAAGATTAGTGTCTATCGGCTGGTCCTTTGATCCTGATTTGCTATAACTCCTGGTAATTAAGATTAAAGGTCTTGCTTGCGAACAAAGCCAATGGTCGAGAATTCGTTCAAGTTGATATGTGAAGGACATCCTTTGGAGACCAGAGTTCGGCGACTGACGTGTTTGCGTTCCGTTCATTGTAAGCATTGATGTTGACATGCGTTTGAACTGCTGCCCTGCGGATAGTTCTGTGTCACTTTGAGTGGTTTAGGAAAGCATTTGTCTCATGGGCTGAGACGCATTGAAGCAGAATATTCCACTTGACGGGGTATTTACACTGCACTGAATCGTTTGTCTATGCGGGAGGGAAGATTCTTCAGTCAATCGGTCAGTGTTCATGGGCAAGTGCCAATCTGAATCTGCCAATGAGTTGCAGAGTGACTCTGCAAACGATGTTCTGACCACAAACAGTCGCTTCTCCCAACCACCCCTCCAACAGCTGCGTTTTGCATATTTACAAGGTCAAACATGAACTTTCGTGTCGCAGCCACGTCCGCCCGTAAACCATTTCAAAAACATTTTACGAGATACTACCACGTGCAAGGAGTAACATAATTCTTTAAAAAGTTACAAAAATAAACCCAGTGGATTTTGTGCTTCGCCACACATGCCCGAAGTTACAAAAGTCCACACGGCCGCTACACCGACTTACGGCGCACAACAACAGCCGACCATTTATTCAACATTAATTATCCTGACATGGGTCACGGCTTTAATCCCTTCGGCCTTGTCGACAAAATCCATCTCTGCATCAGCAAGCCGCCTCCGCGTTCGCCCTCGTCCTCGTCCTAGTCCTCGTCCTCCTTCCGAATGAAATCCCTTTCATATCCGCTATAAATCCTTATCGTCCTTCATTGTACACGCCACCAGTGCTGGGACGTTTCTTCCCATCAAAGAGCACGTTTAATGAATTCCGATGGGGAATTTCATTTCGGTGGTGAAAGCAATTATCGAGACAAATTTTAGACGCAAGCGTCTGCCTTGTGCCTTCACTTGATTTTCATTGATTTCCCGTGTTTTTTTTTGTTTTGCTGTTAACTCCCCACCCACACGTGCATTCACGCAAACCAACCGAAAATCAATTTAAAAGGTTCAATTAAACCGCGCAGATGTTGCAGCGAAAAACTTTCAACAAATTAACTGAGTGGTTTGACATGTTTCGCCGTACGTCGCACAGATGGATTCAATCAATTTTGGTCCCGCAAAACCGCCTGCCAAAGGCGAGGTGGAAAAAGCCGCTTGTTAAGTTTATAACTCTTTGGGATGTTTTTTTTGCTGGTTTATATTTATTTTTTCAAAAATCGTTCTACCAAAAAAAAGGCAAACACTTTTTCGCAGAAAAAATGGAAATGTCGAGCGGGCAGCGAATTTGAATGAACAGGGGCGGATTTTGTCGGGGATTCTGTGTCGTGACAGCGGTTTGATGGGCGATGTGAAAGCTGGCGGAAGTTGGCTCAGAGGTTAGACAACAATCCGAATTGGCTTATCCGAAATCGGATAAACTTCAATTTAAGTCTTCCGAGTAACTAGGTCAATTTAGGACCATTGTGACACCACGCAGATTGATTTACTCCTGTACCTGGAACCAGTTGGAGCAGTGTAGCCGACGCCATTCAGTTAACTCAGGATGTATGCTCCTAGGTGTAAGTGCCTACGACTAGCCAATGTACTCCACAAGCAGAGGAGGTGATGTGGTGTAGTTTTTACCTCTCATCTTCATTCATGCAGCTTCTGGAAACACCATTATGTGGTGGAACATCCATTCTGCACACTGATGAGGGTCTTGAGTGTTTGTTTGTTTGTTTAGCAGGCCTACGGCTATGGAGGGCCCGGGCCTGAGATATCGTTGACGTTCACGGCACGTTCGGGCACGCTGCTTCCAGTCATCAATACTAAGCTGTCTTGCATCGGCGATGACTTGGTCTATAACGCCTGTAACGGAGGTTCAGTCTTCCTCTCCTTCTCGAACCAGGAAGCTGCGATTCGAAGACACTCTTTGCTGGAGCGAGCTCTGTGGCCGAACCCTCTGCCTTCCGGACTACATCCACATCCTGGTACAACTCGAGTTCGCATATACCCGACTTAGAATTGTTCTCTTCTAAGGCACCAAGAATCAGCTCTGCTCAGCTTTAGGGTCCATAGAGCAGGACTGGCAAAATAAGAGCTTTGTAGAGCATGATTGTGGGCAGTTTTCAACCCAGTTGTCTCGAACCGAAGTAGCACCGGTTGCCAAGGGCGATTCTACGACGGATCTCCACTAAGATGTTATTTGTGGAGTTTGCCCAGCCTCGTAGACAAACTCCTTGACTTCCTCAAAATTTTAGCTGTCTATTGTGATGTTTTGCCCCAGATGGTGTGCGATGGATCGTTTTTTTGGTCGACAGCATATTTCCACTCAAGACCTTGCTAGCTCATTTCGCCTCTTCTTCGATCACCGTAACTACGGCACGTTGGGAAAGCGCCGACATGTAGAAGATAGTGCCTTCCCTGTTTACAGCAGCCCGTAGCACTATCGTCTCCAGTACCAAATTGAAGAAAAGGTCTTGAGTGAAGGTCCGCTTAATCTGAGCAGACAATGCGATCGTTTGAGACTTGAACCTTGAAAAGTTTACTCTTTCTCTCAATTGACGTTCAAGTGAGTCGATAAGTTCGACATATTCTTCTTCGTCCGGGATGGAACTGCGCCTCAACCAGCAAACCCCTCCAGCTGGGACGATCTTTAGGTAGTTGCCGCCGTCACGCAAGTTGGCTGAGGTTGGCTGTATGTGGCCTCGGTTTCGTCGGTCCTCTATTGTGTTGCCTACTGTTTCGGAGTCGAAAACTCAGCCGGGCCATAGGGAGGTTTTCCAGGCACTCTATATGACAAGTCATCTTAGGCATTAAATCCGAAGACGCTTCGTTAGATTCATGACAGTATACAGTCCGTACACTTGGTGGTTGAATCTTCTTCTTCAAATTCCAATCCCTTTCCTCTCTAAAAAAAAAAAGCCAACGACTAGGGTTAGGTTAGGTGAGTGGGTTGCAAGCTAAATCGCCAGCACACTGGCCTAGGTGTGCTGGTCCATTGTGATACCCATAGTCAGACTACTACTACTGATCGACAACTCCAGTGATAGTGCCCTTCATTTGATCTCATCGGCAAATGGTGACTGGACTAAATTTGAAAACCGGATAAAAGTGGATTAACTTTGCTTTCACTGGTATTCGAACCAGGGACTCTTCTACCCAGGGACAGGCACTCAACCAACTGCTCCATCTGGCAAGGACTTCTTCATCAGCTCTTCAGGTTGTGGATGCCCCCACTATATAGAGATGGACTGCGATTATCAACGTGCTATAAAATGGCAGTTTTATAGTTCGAGAGAGGATCTACTACTCAATAGCCTCTGAAGCCCTTATTATGCAGCGATTGCCAAGAGTTATTCTGCGTTTGATCTCTGCACTGATGCTTCTTACTGCGTAGCCTAGGTACACGAAGTCTTTGACTGCCTCGAAGTAAGAGATGCCCATTGAGATGCTCGGTCGAAGACTTCGAAGTTGTATGTCTCTTCTTGAGGACAGCATCGCTTTCCCGTCGTTCACCGCCCGACTCAGCTGAACAGCTTCCGTCTCAACGCCAGCAAATGCCTCTTACACCAAGGCTCGCTGTATTCTGCCAATCACGTCAATGTCATCAGTTCCACGGACTTCTGTACGATCGTGCCCTTTGTGATGACTAGTGAGTTCTGCACGATCCTCGCAAGAATGATGAAAAAGTCACACGAGAACCAGTCGCCTTGTCTAAGTCCTTGTTTGACATTGAAGGTCTCGGTAAGTTCGACCTTGATGAAGCGGAGGGAATTCTCCATCGTCAACTTGTACAACGTGACCAGTTTGCCAGGGATGTCAAAATTAGGTTGTATAGCACATCCCTATTCACATTGACATGCGGTCTTAAAGTCGACGAGAAGCTGAGGAGTGTCGATCTGCGTTTCCTAAGTTTTTTCCAGGATCTGCCGAAGTGTGAAGATTTGGTCGATGGTGGACTTCTTTGGCCTGAAACCGCTCTGAAAGTGGCTCACCAGAGAAGATCGTACAAACGATGTTTGGTGGACGTATCCTTCCATAATTGTAGCTCCTTTCCTGCGGATCGACATAGGCCTCCTTGGAAGTCTGACAATAAACTTGAGCCTTGTCAGAAATTCAGTCAGTCACAGTCTGGTGAACTCTTAAAAAGGTTTTTTTTATTTTTTAAAGCTGCCAACCTGAACTCGAACTCCCTTGAGGTATTTCTTAATTAATCCAGATTAAGTCACCCGATGTAACTTGTCTATCCTTCCATTTGAATACCCATTAGAACTTGCTCCTCTCCCATCAATACGGCCCTGAGCACTCGCAGCGCTCAACTTATCCAACCCACTTCGATGTGAATTCAAAATGAACCCCTGGCGAGAGGACAAAAAAGGAGATTTCTCTATCACCGTACAACTGAAAGCCTGATGGGAAATCAGGGAGGACTAAAGTGGAAAGAAGGATACAAAAAAAAAACGAAAATTTGAAACAAAATATAATCGATTTTGAGGTTAGAAGGTATGGCAATGGGTGCGGGATGCGGATGGGACATAAAATGCAGAACAGGCCATTCCAATCAACTGAGTTTGGTTGGCATTTTTTTTTGTTCATTTCTAACAACACTGGATGGCAGTCACCTGCTCCCGGAGGTCATTAAAATGATTGACGATGGCTGTGTTGCATTTTTATTGCTCAATCCGCTTAGATTAAAAATCGAAAAGTGCTTCAATAATGCGATTTTGTGAAGCTTACTTTGTTTTTGATTTGTTTTTTTTTTGTTGGTTAGACATTGACAGACATGTGGAATGGATGTTAAATGGTTTAAAGGGAGCAGGGACGATGAATTTGTCGAATTGGGACTGCGGAGAAGTTTTCTCCATGAAGTGCCACAAGGTTCTAAGCAGACCACTCTTCTTTTATGAATGCACATTGTACGCACATGTAACGTACACTTGTGTACGTGAGACTCTCCAGATTTTGTCACAAAAACCCAGTCATCAGCTATAACTCGTCGTCCCTTCCAACTGACGCGAGACAAAAGCTTTCTTTATGTGACGCCCCAACTGGAGTCGTTTTGTAACGCTTCACTTTGGCAAATCCACTAAAATAGTATCTCGTCGTTAAACATGATTTTTTGTAGTCACGCTGTTAATCGCACTGCTGTCGTTCATAAACACCAGAGGCAACGTTTTACGACAGAAAAAACGAGCCAACCCCAATTTACGACCATCCATGCAATTCGGTTATGGTTTATGTCGCGCTTAGTCACGCATTGCACTCATCCTCCGGTGATTTCGAAGCGTGTCCTTGAAAAGATGAAACAAGCTCCAAGGCCATTTGTCTTCCCAGTAACTGTGGCACAAGTCACACACTCCATCCACTCCGGCTTCAAATTACCGAAACTTTTCGCACTCTCCACCCAAGGCTGCACCTGCTGGGTGTCACCAGACCGCTCGTCAGCCTTCGGAAGTTTAATTAATGTTGTTCTTTGCCGCAAACTTATTACCATGCAACCTAATTAGGTCAATCGCTTCGCACCTTCACCGTCTCATCGGGAATCGGGAGTACACCTGCAGTTGCAGGGATTAGCCACCCCCTCCCCCCATACCTACTCATACCACTCGCTTCCTGGCAAAATTAAATGCCTCACCGCATCCTTCTTCATTGCAGCAACAGCATCCCATTTCAAAGTTTTCCGCAAGAAATCCACATCACGGAACAGTATCCGTGAAATTAATTCTGCCACCTAGGATGTGTTGCAGCATCCATTACCCGCTGCGAGAGCATAACCTCAACCTTGGTGAGCGTGGGTGGAGGTTATTTTTTAATCAAATGGAAAAAGTCCTTTGCATGCTTGATGTGCGGCGTGTGTGGAACGTGTCACGAAACATTTGCCGGGCGACTGCACTCGAAATGCAATTGCGGCATATCTCACGACTCATATCCAGTCGCTGCCGCGCCGTCAGGAATGTCTCACACACAGTCTGTGACCAAGGACTGCCTCAACAACTAATCTCTAGTCACCGTCACACATCGTTCACAAGCTGTCAGCACTCATGACAGCAGACTGCATCAAATAAACACCGACTCTTCGGAGAACAGCCACAAGTCACCAGCAGGTGCAGGACCATTTAGCGCCTTACGAGCTGAATATTGATGACTGCGGCGCCTCTTAGGCATTAACCCCGGCAATTTGTCAAATTAATGTGTCGAATCAATCTCGTTCCACGGAAACGCGTAGACCATCTCTCACGTTCACACACGCACATCCGGGAACATGGCGTCACAGTTGGGCTGCGCCGGAGGACGACGTCAACTTTGTTGATGTATTTTCCTTGTTTGTGCTTGTTTTAGTGATTTTTTCTTTCTTTGTTTGCTGTACTCACTGATGCCCGCCTACACAGTCGCAGGAGGCAGGTGGACATCGTTGACTACAGTCGTCTAATTGAGTGGATGGATGTTTATCTAACGATAGACAGGGCGACAACGAGCAGGCTGCTGTGTTGGTGAGAAAAAAAAAGCATAGTTCCAAGTGGCACATTATTAGGGGATATCCTCACGGGGATTTGTAAGTGAGCCAGTAGCGCTGGTAGGGGGACACATGTGTACCAAGGACAAATTGTGTGTGCGGATTAAGGGATTTTCTGTGTCAATGCAAAGCGGGATGGTTGCTTGTGATGAAAGTTGAGCCATGATTCTGTAGCGTGTATGATTATGAGATTAGTTGAGTCACTTTGACGAGGATTTACTGAGTGAGCACTTGACAGGCGACGGAAGGAAATTGTGTGTTGACTCGGGCGGGGCCACTGAAAGGTTACTGACTAAAGTCTGGCAACAGACAGGCAGGATGTCGGATAACCACTAGACGCCATCGCTCATTCCTGTCCATCTGTGGATTCATCCATTTACCGCAGCTCATTGAGTGGCAATCAGTTCTAAGTTCATTCAGACCAACAAGCTCTTCAGAGCCAGCAGCCAGGTACTTGTCTCCTCAGCTCGAGTCTCAAGGGTCACCTCCAATTGAGAGTCTCGCAATTGATTGAAGACCACCCGCCAGCTTAAACACTCCGCCATCACCCACTCATGCATTGAACGCACTCAACCTCGAAATTTTATCTCAATTCTGAATTAGCTCCTTTCCATCAGACCCACTTTCCACACGATTGCCAGTTCGACTTTCAAATCAATCTCCCGCCCGACCTCATCCATCCATCACTTCTGCTGCCGGCAGAACCAGAACCAGAACCAACCACCAAACCAGAAGTAATGTCAATCACTCAGCCCTGGCCACGACCGACTGTACCAAGGCATCCGGCAATATTGCCGAGCTATTGACCTGAATTTCCTTCGACAAATATCTCAAAACGTTCGCCTTACACGAGGACAGATGGAATTATTATTGCCTGAGGTCATCTCCACTCACACACTCGCACACACGTTCCCAAGTGCGTGCCCATGAGCAATTCTTCTTCTTCCCCCCATCCATACTATTTTATATCCTCTTAGCGGAAGGACATAACGAGGAAATCGAGTTATGAGGGGTCACCGGAGGACGAAAACAAAAAAAAAAAAAATGTCGACTATGGAATTCCCCCCAATAATCATAAAAACCGCGTGCAGGAAGCACCACCAGCTGGACACTGAACACTGAACACTGGACACAGTGCCAGCTCGAGTCTGATCTGGCTGGTCGCTTATGTCCAGCACGCGGCACTGAATTAATGGGAATCCCATGGAAAAACATTCACACTCTCGCACACGCCACTGGTGGCCGTACGACCGGAGAGTTATTCGATCGACTTGAAGTTTATCGTGAGTTTACTGGATTAGCTACGACATGGCGGAAGGACATCAATGCCACGTCGATTGCGATGAATGCGATGACACGACACGGAACAGGATGGACGAACTCTGACAGGGATGTGCTCTCCGATGCCATAAATGTCAAACATGATTAGTGATTGCTCTGCGATGAGTCCTTTCATACATTCCAAGTGCATCATTTTCACTGGCTCTGCACCGAACCCGATCCCTATTCGTATCACTGATTGATTGAGCTGAGGAATGAAGCAAGAGAGACAGAGAGAGAGAGAGAGAGAGAGAGAGAGAGAGAGAGAGAGAGCGTGCGAGACCCCCATCAAACTGAATTTGATTATTTGATACCGACTCCGGCCGTGGCCGGACCATAATCGACTGAAAGTTATCTTAATTGACGATTTAGGATTCGAATCAGTTAAGCCGAACCCTCTCCAAATTAATGATACTGAGGTCTAATGGCAGTTGGAAACACATTAAACTGCCGGGGTTGACTTTAATTAATTTGCCTTCGGTGCGGACTTTACACATTTGGGATTCAGGACAGGCCCCCCTGTAGTCGGCTGAAATTGATTCGTTTGTGAATTTCCAGATTGAATAGACAGATAATTACGGAATATCAGAAGTGATGTAAGTGAAGTGGAACGTTAATCGAATACAGCTTCCGAGCGGCAGACAAACATTCTTCACCGACAGTCATCCAGTCGACAAGAGGCAGCATTTCGAGTAGTCTCCAGGGACTGGCGAGAGCTCTCTGCCGACGGAGATTTGGTAAATCCCCAAACTCAATCGGATTACGAAACGATTCCATTCGCTCCATCTGAACAAAGTGCTGCCAATGCCGTGAAATGCTGCCCCCCCCCCCACCTGGGGAGTATCGCTTTCCGCGAGTATGTCACGTATCTGAAATCAACGCAACGCAAAATCAGGCCTATTGCGACACAATCGACATAAGTATACACCGGTACGCGATACCGACACCGATACCGATACCGATACCGTCCCCCTAGAGATCGCCTTCGGGTGCCACACTGCCACCTGCAGCCAAGTGTGCGTGCGTGCGCGAGTTTGAGTGCGACGCCGAACAATGAGCCAGTTCAAGGGCGTCCGCCAGGGCGACGTGCTTCTTCCCATCGTTTGTGTAAACACGGTGTTGCTTGTAACGGGAAATAATCTCCCCCTAACTTCCGCGTTCACCTTGTATTCCACCGACAGAGAGAGATGGAGAGAGAGAGAGACAGAGAACGATAAGGAACTCGTTCCATCTGCTCCGAGGGAGTTCAGTTGGATTGTCGAGGGATTGGATTTACAACTTGCACTCGTATTTAGTTTGTAATTCCCCAGATGATTGAATGAAAAATATACAAAATCGAATCGAAATCATCATCATAACGACGCGATGGCGTTGAGGAGGATGAGCCAGCCGCCCACCGCCGCCTCGAACGGGCTCCGAACTCCGTGTAAACAAGTCGTAAAGATACTTGAAGCAAACCTATCGCACGAATATTTGCACGTATTTGTGCGCAAAGAAGAGAAACAAAAAATATGAGCAGAGATGAGTTTGCTTTGCTAATTGAAATGAAAATGAATGTGTTTTTTTTTTGTTGTCGTTGGTGTGGCCGACGAACAGAGGGGAAGGCTGTTAAATGTGCGGTTTTACGACGACGGTGCGTATATAAATCTAGTGGATTTGGATAAATATGTGAAATGAACGCGAAACGACCTCGTGGATGTGCTCGATATGGCCGACAGATACTTATGGACTTCATAAGACGCTGAGGTACCTGCTCGCGGAGGAGATGTACTCGGGGATGGGCAGTGATCGTCGTGATTAGGATACACTTGATGGGAACCATATCGATTTTGTGTTGTGTTTATTTTTCGAAATGCCGTATCCAACTGGGAAATGTGTGTGGCGGCTGTGGAGTATCTCGTGTATCGGGTATGAATTGCGGGTGAATTTCGATGGTTGATGGAGTGGGGGCTTGTTCTTGATTGGGATGCTTGTGGACAGAGGCTCGTGATTCTTTAAACTTCGAAGGCTTTTATCGGTGTATCCTGACTGAAGACCATCCACGATCTACCACAATCGAAGTCTGAGTTGTGCCGCCCGCCGAAAAAAAGAACCCTAGCCACGCTTGCCACTAGACCCACACAACAATCGAAGTCTGAGTTGCGACAGTTGTGCCGCCCACGCTTGCCACCTTGCAGCCATCTCCTCAGCACTGACGCAAGACATTCCAGCGACATCATCACCTACCACGCACCATCGAACGCGTCGGCTCCTAAATCGCGATTCCAATGAAATCCCTCGACTAAATCACTCAATGCATCTTGGGCGTCCATTCAACACACACCGCCACCTAACTGGGTCAGCTCAACAGCCCATCGCTCAGTGGCTTGCCCAAGAACCAGAAGTCTCCTTAAATTAAAATGTCCATTCATTAAGGCCTCATCACAACGTATATCGTTCGTCGCCTTCGCCTTCCCCATCCGCATCATTGGCATGCACCGCCGCATCGCCTTGACTGTCCAGTTGGGCCCCCTTCCACCGCCATCGGTTGTTTATTTATCTTTGTTCCGTATTCCAGCAGCATTCTGTCGGTCCTTTTATTTATCGTTAGATTACAAAGCAAAAACCAGACCACTACCGTCACGAGTCTAGTCGATGCGGAAGGCTCAGCAGGTAATCGCCTGCATCGTGGGAGGCGATCGATCGATCTCGTGCCCACCCACCCACTGTTTTCGAGCAATTAAAACGAAAAATGCTGGCGTGAAAAAAACTGAACGATATTTCCGCCATTTTCCTTCGATGGACATCTATGTCAGCATCTGATGGAAAACCGAGAGCCGGGCGGACAGCCCGACACCACATCGTCCTGGCGCAGAGGACCAAGAGAGGAAGAGAAGTAATTAATAATTTTCCGCTTAGTTGGTTGGTGTTCGATTTTTTTATATCAACAACTTTAGACGGCTGAAGGTGTGCACCTCTTGACGTTCGAAGTCCAGCAACTGACCTCGGCGAGCGAGCAACTTGTCGCTGACGGTTCATTATTTTCGTCGATAATGCGCGACGAAGCGAAAGGCGTTTACATTCTCCCTAGGCAGTTGGTGTGGAATAATTGACGTTTTATTATTTGCCCAAGGTAGAAGTTGTCGCCGGGAGGAGGTGCTCCTTTGAAGCTGGACGGACTTTATGACGGTGGCGACCATGGGCGAGGGGTGCCGTTCGTAGCCAGGTGTCTCATTTTAATTGATGCGCTGTCATTGAACGACAGCTGCGGCACACAAAATTAAACAGATGAGAGATGACATCAACGAGTTACTGGCTTCAATTAAACTTTACGAGCAGCGGGTTCATCAGGATTGCTCCTGAATGAGTTTGCGTTTTATGCGATTCGGATGGGCTTAGTGATGACCGTTTGGAGGTGGCAGCTTTGTCACAGTCGCTAGTTCGAGGGTGGCGCAAATCCTGCGGCTGCTGGAAGTAAACTCTAATCCCCAGAAGTGCTGCAGTTAATCCCGGTTGCCTTGGTATTGGACGCCAGGCTCTTAGATGCAAAGGTGCTTCTAAGAAACTGCCAGACTCGTAGTTTAAGCTGAGCTCGAGTCCGCTAGTCGTCCTACATTCCCGATGTGATGCGCTCAAACGGCAGAAAATCCTACAAACCAAGGATTCAACGACGACACGTCCTTCATGACCTTTAAAACGCAACAAAACCCATTCCATCACGAGTCACTCAGTCGTCTGATTGAAATCCTCCCGAATAGCATCCAAGTCCAGTGGCACGTCCAGTCCAACGCCACTAATCATCTGCCATTGTTCCACGGAATGCAACAAGCATGACCGCCGGCCCAGCCACTCGTCCTTAATTGCATTACACGCGCGACGAGCGCACAGTCACCTTAAGGACGTCTGTGCGCGACGATGACTGGGATTTTGTTAATTCTCTCTGCCGACAAGAGAGAGAGAGAGCAAAAAACAAAAATGAAAAAATTTAAATCCTGTGGCATCTCACTGACTGACAAGACGACAAATTAACACACGCAAAATTAAATCCCGTTATGCTGAGCGTTTTGTCATTCAAGGGCCGTTGACATTCCGCTGATTTTGT
Organism: Eristalis pertinax; assembly: GCA_907269125.1. Taxonomy (NCBI): domain Eukaryota; kingdom Metazoa; phylum Arthropoda; class Insecta; order Diptera; family Syrphidae; genus Eristalis; species Eristalis pertinax. Next base: position 6,264,853 of record OU026147.1, on the reverse strand, counting down.
ACGTGCCGGGCATCCTACGTGCGGATGACGCGTATTTATAGCACACAACGGTGCGGTGCGGCGCAGCGGTCGATCAATGTTGTCTCTGGCAGCGAGAGATGCCTGCGAATCCATCTCTCGCAGATTTGAGGTCGAATTTTATTTATTTTTTTTTTTTTTTTTTTTCATTAAATTTAATTAGTTAAGATGTCATTTCGTGAGTGACAGACGGTTGTGCAAGTGGTCGTGACGCTGGCTGCGTGGCCACGAAGTAGGGCAGCACTGGAATTTCAATTTAAGACCATCTCGAGGCGATGAGCGATCCTTCAGGCTTCTTGATGGCCGTGGATGGATGTGATTTGCCGTTCAACAGACTTCTCGGCTTGAGGTGTCAGTTGCCAGGGATGGGCGTGGTTTTGTGCTGATTCCCAGTTCAACACATCGAACCAATTAACACGTCAATAAGCTAATTATTCCCAGCTGTTAATTATTAAAGAGAGACCCCGCCCCAGCAGCCAGCGAGAGACCAGCTGTATCCAGCTGCGAAATGACCTGTCATAAGTAATTGCCACTTCATATCGCCGGTCTCTCATTTCAGTGTCAAGCGGTGGGATTAATTAAAAATTCCTCGGGCGTATCCGAGATAAATCTCCGCGATAATCGGGAGAAAACAAGGTTTTCTGGGTAAAAATCAGACGGTTTTGGTGAGTCGACATGCGGCCAGGATGCATTCGCCGCCTGAGCGGAGATGTAATCAATATTTCCCCGATTTCACAGTCCAGTCAGATGTGGAAGAGAAGGGAACAGAGTAATAAGGAAGGGAAACCTATTTACGACTTTATTCGCAATAAGTGTCGCGTTACCGTTTCGTAATCATGTAACAATCACAACAACAGAACAGCCAGACGGTGGTGGGTGGATAACGGAGAGAGAGAGAGTGGGTGTGGAGAAGATTCCACAGATGCTGACCATTGGGAAAGAGGATGCAGTGTTGTATGAACAAAAAAATGCCTTTGTCTAGCCTTCCACAGTGAGGAGGATGAAATGGATTCCCTTTTGTGCGCCGACTGTGGGGTGCAACATCAACAAGAAAAAGCGTTGGCTGGTTTGGAGAGGTTTCCCTGAAATGAGTGAATTGGAAGCCCACGCTGAATGGAAAGACCTACTCTGCCTGTACGTAGAGAGCAATTAATTTGTAAGGTAGCACACGTGCCGTGTAATTGTAGCAGTTCCTTACAGCAATTCATCGGAACACGAGGAGGTACAGACTACAGATCCCGAATGTGGGTTGATTTTCCATGTCTGAGCTGAGGTTTGTGTAATTTTGATAAATCAAAGTAACTGACGTACATTCTCGTGGTTTTCGGTGATCATTAGCCGAGCATCATGTGCGACATGATAAGTCCCTGCTCCTTCCTGCCCTGTCAAGCGCAGATTACCTGAAAAACTGACTACAACCTGTGCGGAATGGCGAAATCTATGATCGGACTCTGACAAAGGGATGCCTGAGGAGAGGGAATTTCTACAGAATTTCTACAATTTAGTGGAGCATCCTCGGCAACGGAAATAATGAGATTTCATGAGAAATCGTCTCATTCGTTGCATGGACTAGAAGTGGTGCACGAGAACTACTCCAGACTGCAACTAGTAGAATAAAACGAGAGTAATCAGAGCACTTTAGTGCTGACAAAGGTTTTTGTTGTCTCTAAGCACCGCGGCGTTTTTTTTAAAGCACCCAGGGATTGCTTTTTTCCAACGAGTCTAGCATTGAAGTCCAGCAGTGGAGAACTCTGAGAGGCAATTAAGCAGAAGAAGGGGAGCAAATACATTTTAGGGGGGGAATTGTTGTTTAAGAGGATTCAATAAATCGATTCTTAAGTCGACCAGCTTATTAGGGCTTAACCAACAGCATTATCTGAAGACGCCAACATCTGATAAGAAGGGTAAAGATTACATGCGTAAACCCTAAACAATCTGGGGAAACATGCCATCGCATCGCTTTTCAACAATAAAAGGCTTAGATGCTTGCTTAGGACACATACCCATCAGGGATCAAATATTTTCTGGAATTGACTTGTGATTTATATCACAATTGCGGAGCGAACAATGCCGTTTGAGAATCCTATAAATCCTACAGGAATCTATTTATTGTATCACTTTCCAAACCACCCCCTTCGAAAGTGGAAAAGTCTTGATTGAAACCACCGTGCTTGCACAAGAAAATAAATGCTGGCACTTATTCTGCTTGAGTAGTTAAGATGACAGTCTGGTCTGACAGAGGAAACTTAATGAGCTCGTTCGCAGAAAAAGCAATCTCATCCAGTATAACCATTATTTTACCCGAATTCTTTCTTAAGCCCTTGTGCGATAAGATAAACAGAAATGAATAGTTGTTCGATATGTTTTCCATGACATAAGAGTGACAGCTGTCTTGACAGATCTCGACTTGTCTTGAGGTGAGCTTCATATTGGCTATTCATCATGAAGCAATTGTTTACAAATTGTTCAGATCTATGCTTCATGTTGAGACCAACTTAAGCTAAAGCCATTTCGAAACACCATTACATCCAGAAAAAGTCACCCTTTGGTGCTGTTTACTTGCGGATGGCATCATTGGTCGATTTGTAAAAACATTGCAGTCAACAGTGAGCGTTGCAGAGACTTGATTACTGACTTTTGTCGTGCGCCACTTGGACTTGGAAAGCTACATTCAGCGCGTTATTACCGAAGTCAAGTCTGATGGACTGCGGAGAACATGGAAGTTGGTGCAAATTTGAGCTCCTGATTATGCTATGCACGTGCGAATCGCGGCAGTCACACTGACCACCTACATTAATGCCATAAAATGATCTGTCAAATCAATTCAATTTCCCAGGAAACTAAAATCATTTCTCCGTGTTTTAATTCAGCTTAAATTCATCCGCATTTAAAAACAAAAAACACCCTTTACAAACAAAATGTATTCCCCAATCAAAAACTCGTGCACAAAAATTCCCAAACATCGAATTGGCATCACTGCAGCTGCCATGCATCCGCACAGCATTTCCACCGAACACGCTCATCGCTGACATTGACGAGGACCGTTACAAGCCACCGTTAATCATCACTAACGCGGCTCAGCAGTTGTAGTGGATCTGAAGCGAAAAACTCTCTCGATAAAATCGCACAACATTGAAATCGATCTCTGAAGTATTTCGTTGAACAAATGTTTAATCAAATATTTCTGCATTCGAATTCTATGACAAATTCAGTGAAATTGTGCGTGTTGTCCCATTTGTCCCTTTCCCATGTGCATTCGAGTGAACTTGCCCCTCGACTTTGGTTTGAATAGATACGCGGAACTTGCTTGTCAAATACTTTTCAATGGATTTTGTTACCGGTCGCCGATGGAATTTATTTGAAACGGAAGCGCTTTTACAGACCGGCGACCATGTTCGAGACTTCCGGGGATTCTCAGTTCATTTGATAGGGAGGTTTTTTTTTGTCAAAGAGGAATAAATATCCTATTTCTGCGTGTTAATTCACAAAAGAAAATATCGAGAATCGGGGACATTCGACAAAAAATCGTTATTTTCGCTATGTATTCGGGAAAATTGAATGCGGGTGGCGCTGCTTTGGTGAGGTTTTCAATTCTTTCACAATCGCGGGTGGTTTTATCCTCCTTTTGATCCGGTGAACATTATTCTATTTGAAGTATTCGTGGGCGAATTCCATCCATCGGTGCGAAATTGAAGCGTGTATCCTCGACGGGTGGACCAGTCCATAAAAATGGCGTTACACTTTGAAGTGGAGATGAAGTGCAGTGTTTTAAAGGCCTCCCCTTCTGTTCGTCTGTTTTGCGCTTTGTTAAGATTTGAGGAGCTGTGCAGTGTCTCTTGGGTAAGTTCCAGTGGTCTGCCCGATGCTAAGAGTCCTTTCAATGCTATTCAATGTGTAAAAGTTGTTTGCTGTTAAGTAAAAAATCATTCGCCCGCATGTCGTCTGAAGCAAAGAATCGTTTTGTACTCGATCTAGAATGCCCCTCGCTGCTGTCCTTTAACGATCTCTTTCTACTCAACTACTACTTATTCTACTCAATCCTCGCGTGTCTCTGATGTCTGAGGGATTTCCAATCGCTTTCATGGTGAGGATGTAGCAGTGGGGCTACTCTTCCTGTTTCTTCCACTTTCGAGGGCTCAGCAATCTGTAGACGTCCCGGCGTGAGATGTTGAACTTCCTGATTGTGTGCCATCGTTAGCTCCCGGTAATTTAGGGCGGCTGTTGACGCTAGGAAAACTCTTGTAGTAACCGTCAGAGAACGGCGTAAGCTGAGCAGCCTGAACCCGTCGTCGGCATTGATCGTCTCCATCACCTCTTCGAAGTCCCAAAGGAAGTGCAATACGGAATGACGTAGGTCATCTCCCCATGCTCCAGGTCTCCGTAGTCGGTCATGTCCCTGCCGGTAGATGCCAACTCCTCTTCCAGTTAACGTATCTGCTTCCTCAGTTCAAGGACTTCCAACTTCTTTTGGAGGTCAGCCAGCTTCTGGCTCAGGACGGTTCCCTGCAGCTCATCCACATTTGCGGCATTGTCGGCTGAGTTTACAGGACTCTCGGAATCTTCTAGAAGGTACTCTTCCTCTGGCACTTCTTTGTCAACATCTCTGCCGTGACGTCTTGTTGAGCGTGACTTTTTTTCTTCTTGAGTTATAGACAACATATTTTTATAAAATTGTTTCGGGGTGTTTTCTGACCCCACATCTGTGTCTACTAACTCATGTTTGCTTTATGCTAAATCAAGAACTACGAGAGGCGTTCAATACACCGCAAATCACATTTATATGAAATTTTACATGAATGCACTAAAATAATAGTACTACTTGATAAATAACTCAATTTATATATACAACCACAGCTTCACCCCGATACCGGGAATATATTGAACGCCCCTCATACCTTCATTAAAAATATCGATCCAGCTCGATTAAGAATGTCCCTCTCGGCTGTCCTTTAACGATCTCTTTCTACTCAACTACTTCCCATTCTACTCAACCTGTCTTCTAGAAAAAATCGCTTTTTGCTAAATCGAGAATTCCCTTCGCGAAAAATATCGATCAAACTCGATCAAGAATGCCCCTTGCGAGTACCCTCAAACGCGCTTTCGTTTGCAAACGACCAAAAGTCTCTGAATTTAATGCATTTCAGTGAAGATGCGACAGTAACGTGTACAGTGGTTTTCCATCTAGTGCCCATTAGTGGCAGGAAATGTGAGAAAGCTCGATGTTTCCTTGCCTTTATTGAAAAGTAATAACTAATAAGTGCCTGGTGGCGGATTTCCCAGACCTCCTTCTTTGTGAAAAGTCACGATACCACGGCGTTTGAGACTCCATCTCTGAACCCCATGTGAAACTAGTGGAAGCAACAAAAGTGAATAAATTTCTGTTTCATTTCATTGTCAAACTAAACACGCTTTACCTTGAGACATGGGTATACTTACACCGGAATTTATATCATTTTAAGAGCATTTCTCACTTGTCGTATGACGGTCTTAATGCTGTCAACGGTTACATTGTGTGGTTGTGCCCAAGTCCCTTCAGCGACTGTGAGCACTTCCTTGCTCTTCTATTCTGAATGTGGTCCTTGTACATTTGAAGGCGTTTGTATTATGGGTTCAGTCTGAAGTTAGAAGGATTTTTCATGTCGCCCTACTTCGCAAAGAGCCAACCCCAATTTAATGTCCCTAGCCCTATCCCACAGAGATCTTCACGTCATCCCCCCCAAGCACAGTCCAATTACAACACCCCGAGCATATTTTTTATTGGTTTATTTATTTAATTAAATTCTTAAATTCATGCTTTCAATCATGTTGCTGTTTGTTTTTATTTTTTTTTTGGTTTTTTTTTCCATAAAATCATACATCTACGCCTTTGAAGTGATTTCTTTTGAAAAAAATGCATAGTTCATAGCACAGTAATCCTTAGAGATAGTTAACAAAAGACAAGAGAACAGAAAACAAACACACACTTATGAACAGCGACATCCTTAACTGTTATACAATAGCTAGGCAATTGAATTGTTTTTTTTTTTTTTTTTTTCGTTTTGCTTAAACATCTACGCACACGGTCGCCTGATCGTGCGCTGCGTCAGATTTCTATCTACACAACTTGTATCTATTGTAACTAGTCTCCTCTTGTTGTAATGTACAGTTATACAATCAAAATATAATATTTTAAATAGTCCCTTAAAAATGTTAAGTAAAAAAATTATTTAAATATATTCATAATTTAGTTTTCATTAGTTTTTCTTTTTTTCTCTTGATCATTCACATGTGAATGAATTGGGGTTCAGCACGCTTGCGATGCCCCTCGAAAGTCCAAGCAGTTGCACGTCGTCCGTGGCCGTGTGGGCCTCAGAAAGAGGCCGCTTATAAATCAGTATGCAAGACCGGCGGCTTCTCGCTTTTGCTCACCACCGTGGTGATCGTTGTGGGTTCAGCTCCTGTCAAGCCCGTAGTATTGGTCGTTGTAGAGGTCGTACAGGTGTTCACTACCGTGACACTGAGACGTCCGGCGTAGGGGATCGTTGTGCCCGGCACCCCGATGACCGTGGCCGATGTGGCCGTTGTGGTCATGTTGTTGTTTCTGGCCGCTTTCTGTTTCGCCTTGGAGCTGAGCAACCGTTCGGTTTGGCGATTTTTTCCGAATTTCGGAAAGAAACTATTCTCCAGCTGAAGCTGAGCATTGATGTCCTTGCCGTTGGCACAGGTGCATGCCTTCATGAAGCTCTTTTTGAAGTTATCACTGAGAAACGCGTACAGGATCGGATTCATGGCCGAGTTCGAGTAGCCCAAACAGCCGGCCAACAAAAATACCGTGATTTCCAAGCGAGACGCACACGAGTCAGGCTTCGAGTTAATCAGGGCCACTTGCGATATCCAATAGGGTAGCCAACACAGCACATATACTGTAATCACTGTCAGGACCAATTTGGTGACCTTGCGATGGGACCGCTTCTTTTCCTTGGACTTGTTCTTCGGTCCAACGGTGTGTAGCTTCCGTATGACCAGATAGTAGAAGCACAAGATAAAGGAAAGCGGCGTGGCAAAGCCCAGGATCAGTGTGTACAGTATAAATGTGGTACCCGATTGTGTATTGTGACTCTCGGGCCATTTGATGTTGCACGAGAGGTGATCCTCGTAGATGACCACTGTGTTCGCGAATAGTATGACGGGCAGCATTAGAACGGCCGAGGCCAGCCAGGCGATGCCCGAGACGATCTTCGATACCATCGGCGTGCGATAGCGCGGCGACGAGATCGGATGACAGACGGCGATGTACCGATCTGCAGACATGATCAAAAGGAAGATGGACGATGTGAACTGAGTGATCGATGTGCTGACCATGTACGCCTTGCACATGTACTCGCCGAACTTCCAGCTGCCGATCTGCATGGTGAACAGCAGGAAGGGTATCCCAATGAGAAAGCACTCATCGGCTATGGCCAGATTGAGGATGTAGATGTTGGTCACTGTCTGCATTTTCGAGAACCTCAGGACCACATAGATGACCAGGGTGTTGCCGAAGAGTCCCACGATGCACACCACGGCGTACAGGATCATGGTGATAAAGTTCCCAATGGCGTTCTGGCTGGACGAGCATACCATATCGTCTGGATTGAATAGGTCGCCATCGACCGAGGATATGTTGCTTAAGGTCGCATTTGGACCATAGACGGACGACAGGTTGAAGAGGTCCGGATAGGAGTTCAGGCTTCCCTGGACGAACGGATTGGCAGCGTACTCGTCGATTAGCAGCGACGATGAGAGACCAAATGATGTTGTGGTTGGATATGCTGTCGTCATTGTGGTCTCGTCGGTGATGGTCATTGTGATTGATCCCACTAGTGTGGTGAGGAGGAGGAGCACTCCCGCGAAGACGCCACTACTACCGGTGACGGCTGTGAGTCTTGTCATCTTCAGTGATTTATCGTCACGCTGAGGTCGTCTCGAGGTTCGGTGACATTGTTCTCTGAAAATGAGAAGAGAGAAAAATGCGTGATTAATGTGTGTAGAGAGGGGAGAGCAATGACATGGACTATTGAGAAGCACAGTACAACACCTAAGGCAGCACAAACAATTCCCTAAACCACTCTTGGCACTTAGCTATGGTCTGCCTCTTTGCAAAAGGGGAGTGCTCAACTCTATTATTTTAAGATGAAAGTCCCTTTCAAACTAATGACTGAAAGGACCGTGCAAGCCATTAGTTTAAAAGATTGATAGAGGTCCCTTTTGCGGTTCGATAACTCTCGGTCCACGCCATTCCAGTGACCCTTCAGAGGCGTTATGAGTCACGCCCGCAAACCGCAAAAAAGCCACAACCATCCAGCACTATCCCTCCCAAACAAAAACAAAAAAAAGGTGACCAACTTGAGTCGATACGAATCGCAAACAATGACCCCCCTACCCCCAGGGGCACTTAGTATAGTCAACAATGTGCTCGACGGATTAAATAACACCCCAGCCCCACTCAGTGGGCGGACGTCTGTGGAACGGATAAACAATAACGAAAATCCCTTAAGTAGGACACCCTCCATTCCAGGAATAAACGACTTATGAATTCACGGCAGACATGCAAAAAGGACATGACCGAGCAATAACAGACTCGTGTGCGAAACAAATTAACCAGATCCCTTCGCTGTGTCTTGCAAATGGATCAAAAGGATACCAAAATGTAATTGCTACACCCCCCCCCCCCCTCCGCCCCCCCCCCCCCCCCCCCCCTCCGCAACATCCACCACCCCATCAAACTTTAATCGTTTCTTTCTCTTTTTTTTTTGCAATTATTTCCAAACAAGGATCTGTGTCAAGTCCGTGTGCACATTGTGGTCCCTAGTCTCTGCCATTGCGCAACATAGCATTCACGGTTCCAATGAAATTATACCTGAAGTGGAAGTTAACTGGGAGCAGTGTACAACTAACAAGGACCTCTCAGGATAATCCCACCAAATGTACTCCCAATTATAGATAAGTGTACAGCAGCAGCAGCGTTCTGTAGTGTACACCCAACTCGAACCGAGCACACGATTCTCTGTGTGTCTCTGTGTGTGCATGCACGACAGACGCTTAAGTGTTTTACGGTGCACATCCAGGCAAAAAAAAAACCCTTTTTTCGGGTGCACAGCTCACTGCTCACGAGCGACAAGTGAATTGCGGGAGAGTGTCATTAGCAGAACCAGGTTTCGTGTGGATCCTTTGTGCTGGCTTACACATTTACACTTGCAATGCAATAAGTCCTCTTTGTGCTTCGGAGGGGGTCCTCCGTTTTGTTTTCGTGAGTGATTGAATAGAGACGGGGTGCATTTCACAAATTTCGGATCAGTTCACCGGGCGGTGCCGAGTGCTGATGTATTTAATGCCAGTTAATGACGTCTGCTGCTGCTGATGGAGTCATGGCAACGATCGATATCAGCCGAAAAGCCATAAACACTGCGACTAACTTAACGAGCTCATTTCACGAGACTTGAATGGAATCTCTGTTCAGCTGTGAAAACCGAAGAGGCACTGGAACACCAGTCAAGCACCATCCATTATCAGCAAATCGAATTAGCCACCTCCGGTGACCTTCAATTTGGGTCGGAAAACGAACAAAAAAAAAAAATCAATACCATTACAGGACCGGGAACAATTTGAAAACTTTAAGCATCTCAAAGACGCTCGTCCTTGATGTTGTCACAGCAACGATTTTCACTCTAATTCTGTTTGGTAGCTTCATCGCCTTCAGATCGACAGCATTTCTCGAAATCCGATTAAAGTAAATTGCTTTCACGCAACACGAGCATCGTTGCCTTCAATTTGCTCCCGTGTACGGTGCCGTCGTGTGTTCGGTGTGTCCCTTTGGCACAGGCACGGGCACAGGAACGGGCACGTTTCTCTCGTCCTTCATGCATTTTATTCGTGGCGCGCCCAGTGCCTTGCGCTCACACCCCATCGGCATCATCATAAAGTTGCCGACATCATTGGCATCCTAAGCCTCAATTACGCCCGTCAAACAAATGTCATTCAACGAAAGTCCTCCTCATTACGGCGACGGACGCGACGGTCGCTCGCTTCTCCTTCGGGAATAAACAACTGAATACCCACATCGGTGTATGAAAATACAGCCCCGTCCATCGTCGTCTTTATGTTTGCACCGCTCGCTCACATCCACGGGCGGTGGAGATACCCACAGGATATCATTAATTACAATTTAGGTTCCGTTTGACTGACGCTTAAGAAACCCCAGACTTCGGTGTGTGTCCCTCGAGTCCCTCCGTCTGGAGTAGAGAGTCCAGTGTCCTGTGTGCTGCGTCCAAAGTCTCCGGTTTGCGGTTGCATGGCCCTGCGAGTCACATCAAAGGAGTCGAAAAATCTGCATTAAATCGATTCCTTTATCCTCAATTAAATGGAAATTATGTTGCTCGTCCTCGTCGGACGTCGGTAGTCTGCTGGCTTTGCTTTGTGACCATATCGTGGTCTTGTTCGCCAGATGATCCATGAAATTGCTTCCACACGATGGCACAGCAAGCTGCATGCAAACGGATAACGCACATTCCTCCGCATCGGCAACGGGGCACAAACGACTGAACGTGCATTGTGCTGCGCACGAAAGGCAACGGGAATGGCACACCGAAGGTGCCAAAAACAAATCCCCATTAGCATGTGATGCTCGGATGGATGTTAAATTGATGAAAGTGCATAGAGCTGTTTCTTGAGCTCTTCAACCGGCACTCACAGCTTCTTACTTCGGCATCCCTTTGCGGCTGACGGGGAAGGGTGTGGCCTTGTGGTTGGGGTTCTTTCTTGGCACAAAGCTTAACCCACCCGGAAGCCATTGGATCGAGCTTAGCAGCATCATCGAGTTGATGTGTGTTGTGGCTACGCGGTGAGGGTGATGGCACGATGAAGCACAAGCGATGAGAGGACTCTCTGTCGACGGTTCATTCGTAAAAGAGGGGGCTTTTAGGTATGCGCACATTCTTGCTGATGCACACGAGAATTCTGTCGAAAATTGACGAGGACAGAATCCGGAAATAATGAGCGGTTATGTGCATCCGAGTACGTGTTAGTCGATGCTGTGGGACACGTCGGTGCGGCGACTTCAGGCAACTGTCTGAACAGTGTTCACGTAACGAAATCTGCCGAACACTGCAGAGAATGGCTTAGGTTAGCTCTCGCTTGAGATGAAGGAGATGCATGTGCACTTCGGTAAATTCGAACTGAAGAGCGAATGCAATGAAGTCTGGCTGTTGTGTTGTGCAAGGCAAACATGTGGCTGGACGTGAATTGAGGAGGTCTCCATTTATTTGTCAAGACGTCACCACCAGACTTCACGCCTTCTCAACTGCTATCTATCCATGCTTCTTTCCACTTAATTGCTGTTCATTTGTTTAGTAAGCCCGTTGGATAAAGCACATCGACTGAAGCCGCAAAAGATACTACCCTGGGAGAGTGGCCAACGATCGGGTGAATCGAAAGGGACATGCAGTGGCAATTGTCTTTGGACCGCGAAAGGGTACGGTCATGATTGAATGTTGCCCTAATACCAGTATTGCTGAGTGACACGTCAGAAGCCCCATCAAAAATCGTAACGTCCTTCCGGTCACAGTCTTTCATCACGGCGACAGTCGTTAAACTTCGGCAACACCCACCCGAAGTCGGTGCTGTTCCCAACCTGAGATTATCTTCCACACCACGAAGGTTGCCAATGGCTTGCGATTCTTAAGGTCATTGGCATATGTAAAACCATAGAAAAATTGTGAACTCAACCCAATCGCCATTCTCTGACCACGTCTCGACAAAATTGCGTATTCCCTTTCAACTTAACGACTCGCATAAAAAAAATCAGCCTAAACTCCTACCCACACACACGTCGTCCAGTTAAACACCAAATCCAAGCCGAAATTCCGCTGTGGGGCCCCCCCTAGATCCCAACGTACACATCCTGTTCCCGGCGTGCGTGCAAGGAATACCTTTTCGTCAGCCAATGAACCCATAAATGTTTGAATCTAATCCGTCCCAAAAAAAAAAAAAAAACAACAAAAGAAATGGAATCAATGGACCACCCCAACCCACCCATCTAGGATAGGATGCCACCCATGGACATAACATAAATCCTTTCAGGTTCACCAATCAGTCGCACTTCGTTTAGCTGGGAAATTATTTTTTTAAACTCAATAACAAGTTTCCTCTCGAAGGGACTCACTTCACACAGCAGAAAGGTTAAAAGGATACACTCTCGGGCATTCCTCCCCCCCCCCCCCCCCCCCCGACACACAGTCCCCTCCCACACACACATAAGTGGACGCACAGGTCCTAGGGTGGCTCGTTTCGATTATGATTTTCATTTTGCTGAACGAGATCAAAACCAATTGAGCGTTTTCCTCGAATCAAAATCAAACGATAAAACTTTATGTCCTGTTAAAGGAGAAGATCCTCTCCTGCTCTCCCTCTATCTATGTCTTCCCCATCCCCCTCTCCAACCACATGAACGGTCGACGCATCCGAAGTTGAAACGACGATGTGTGATGAAGTGAAAAAGGGCATCATTGCATTTGGCATAGCCACCGGCTGCAGGATATGGTGATCCTTTCGCACAAACTTTGATGTAAATCAATTTAAAACTCTCCCATTCCTTCACCGAGCAGTCTGCCAGGCGGGTGCTTGATTATATTTGCGCTGTGCACACAAAAAGAAAAAACAAGGTGGACCACTTTTGCACTGTGGCGGCACTCCTTCGCGCAAGCCGGACGAACGCACGTTCGTTTGCTGCAAAATGAACGCGCAAATATTTGCTCACGTTTTTCCATTTAAAAAATAATTAGGGCCGGACTGGGCATCAATGTCAAATGACTGTCAATAGAGAAATGAAAACATACTCATGTTGTTGTTTGAAGCACGATTGGTTGGTGGATTTGCTCTGCTGGAAGCAGTCTCGGGCAATAAACAGTCGAAAGGGTCAGAGGCAACTTGCCCCGACCGACGTGACCATGAACGGTCGAGACTGCGAGGACAGAGAGGGGCAGAGAGATGAGAATTTATTTGACATGGGGTGAATGTGGCTTCGGGCCGGATCCGGAATTGAGCAGAAACGAGTCGATTATGCAATTGATTGCCTGGCACAGAGGCAGGTCCACCAAATGGTAATTAATAGGAAATCATGCTAAGCCGTCCCGCATCCGCAGGCAGGCGAGCAAATTGAGTGGATACACGTCGTTACACGGTTAACAGGGATTCGGTTGATGGGCGGGGGTAGGTTACTTAACCCGAGCATGGTGATGTTGCGTGGGTTTTCGTGGATTGTATTGTGTTACGTGGCACATGGTGGGCTTGTAATGTTGTTGCAACAAAAAAAAAGTGCGTATTCGCCACCATGGCCACCAAATTTGCAGAAGAGACCGATGCGATGGGCTATGGTGGCGAATACGCACTTTTTTGTTGATATTTTGTGTGGAACAACTTCACGAATACGCATTGTTTTCAACCAATTTGCAGTGTAAACTACCAGAGGGTCGCATGTGAATTTGCTACACTCGCCAATTTACGTTACTGGGACTGTGGCTGCCTGTGGTTGTCCACTTGATTCGGTCTTCACATCGTTCTCGGAGTCGACGGATTTCTTCCTTCCGCACTATATACTCTCCGGTATAAAGACCAAGTCATCGTGCACGAAAGACAGCTTGGTCATGGTGGCTGGAAGCTGGAAGGACCTTCAACGATGGAAGGCAGCGCTATCTCAGGCTCAAACCCTCCAAGGCCTGCTAAGTCATCATCATCTTCTGAGCCGCATGATCCACTAAAGGGGTCGCGGGGGTAAACCACACACGAGAGATCTCCAGGCAACTCGATCCTCCGCCATCGACTCTAACTCGTCAGGAGCTATGCCCATGCGTTACCCGGCGAGTTTTTGGACTTGGTCCAACCACCTCGTCCTGGGTCTGCCAAGCGGTCGCCTACCTGGTGGAATCGCATTCCTGCTAAGTAAGTAAGTAAAAACTACGTAGACTTCTTGGTACAGCTCGTAGAGATGAACAGAGCTCGTCAAGCGATGTCCTTACACATCAATCCCCAATCCATCAATTAAATTCGCTCATCATAGATCACCGACGCCGCAGGAATGGAGTCAAAACTGACCAGATGTCTCCAAGGATTCCCCTTAATAGCCGAACCGATAAAAAGCGCCCTCCTTCATCATGACGGCCTCGATTACTCCAACCCGTCCCCACGGAAATCACTGAACAACTTACTCCAGGAAAATAAAGCGTCCCTTTCGAGGACCCATTCATTGACCAAGTGTCTCAATTTCCATTAAGCTCTTCTTAGAGCACCCAACCACCCAATTAGTGACCACATAAACAATCCTTTAAATCTGGAAACAACTTCCGCCAGCAGAAGCCACCATCTTTCCCCCGTCCGATGCAACAAACACCATCTCTCTGCTGCCGTCATGATGAATATTTAAAATGCAAATTTGTTTGCTCGATCCAACGAACGAACAAACGACGACGACGACTACAACGAGAAGGTTATGCACGAGGCCGCCGTCGAGAGAGCGGATGACGGTGAAAGAATCCTTGAATCCTAAGAAATTGAATATAATAATATTCCTTAATTGAGTTTACAGGCGAAGAGCCCTCCAATAAAATACCAAACCCCCCAAACCCCCATACCCGCCATCGACCCGGCCAGACCCAGCGAAAGCAGCAACGATCTGAATGCACTTGCCTCGTGTAAATTAAATTTTCATGAAAACAACAGCGTTGTTGCTACCTTGCCAAGAGCCCTACCCTTGGCCGTAATGAATTCCCCAATTAAGCACTTAATCCGATGAACACAAAAAAAATACAAGAAAACAAAGCACAAGACGTGAAGGATAAGTCCAGGAATTTGCTTGTAAATCATTCGTGACCCCTTAATCGAAAGTGGCGCGCGCGTGCTACTTGAACAAAACGTGATCCCTCCCACCACCACCGGGCCCACAATTGAGTCAATAGAGAATCCTATTTGAAAAGTCATTAGCTTCCTGCGGGACAAATCCCACGTAGCGCCACAGAGCGCACACAGCTACAATCGGGAACAAAAAGGGCAAACATCGCCGACGGGCCAATGGATGAGCATTCAATGCCGTCCGCAGTCGTCGTCCCGACCGGCGCGGCGCAGGATTGTTTTCGTAATTTCGTTTTCCTCCGAAAATAAGTAAAATGTAATTGAACCATTATGAGTCTGCTGGCACAGTCCTGTGCTAGGGCAGATTCGTGCAGCGTTTTGTTTTTTTTTTTTCTTTTCCCAGCTCCTGCGAGGGGATGGAAAGCTGACAAATACCCATCAAGGATGCGAGGAGAATGCTTAGCAGGGTTTCATTTCTCGAACAAGGAAACGAAAACATAAAAACAAAATAAATAAATAACGGGTAAGTTGCCGCCCGAAGCGGGGGAGTGGGTGGGTTTGGTTGTGTACGGTTGAATGGTTGAGCGAAACGAAAGAGCAAAGAAAACAAAACCACATTGTGGCAGAGAGCATTGCGCTGAGAAAAGAACCCGTCCGTCCCATCGGAGCGCTGTGACTTCGCAGACCTGAAGGCACGAACGCCCCCCGCCTGTCCACCAACTCCCACGGTGGATGGATGCTTCGCTGTCCCTATCTGCGCCGTTGCGACACAAGACGGAAGCTATGGCCCGTCACGTGATGCAAGAGAGAAATATCTTTGCTGCGGGACGATTGTTGCAATTTGACCCTCCCCCCTTCCAAACGAGGGCACAGTGTGTGCAACAAGAAGAGGGATATTTTTGAACGGAGCTGAGTGAAGGTGTGGCTGAAATTCAAGGACGTCATTGGCTCTGGATTAAATAAGCGATAAGAAGTGTGGTTCTGTTGAATGAGCGTACATGCGAGACTGGTACGTGGATGGTACAGTGGTGCAAAAAAAAAGGAAAACTGTGTTGAAATGTTATCGAAAATGTCAGAGAGAATCCATAATCCATTTGGTATTTCTCATGAAATCAAATGTCATCAAGTTGCCTTGGCTCCTGTCAGAATCACAGGCAGTGCCTGCATCGAGAATGTCCAACGATGTGTCTAAACCGTTGCATACCGCATTACATTTTCCCCCCAATCGTCTCTCTTTGAATCCTTTCTGTTGCCGGTCTCTGTTATATCCATTCGCTATTGGATCCATCTGCTTTTTCAGTCCTCATCTGATCCATACTGTATCCTAGGCCCAACCCGCCACCACAGGCCCTTTCACAGTCGAGTCCTGCTCCATCGGACGGTCAATCCTTCTTCCTCGTCGTGCACAAAATGACCCGCGCTACATCACGTCCATGCCATTATTCCTTTATATTGAAAAATGATTACTACAACCGACACCCTGTTTGTAGATTTTTTTCCAACACACACACACCCGTCCGCCCCTTCGGGGGTGAGTGCACACACGAGCGTATAATGAAATCATTTTCCGACCGTTTCCACTTCAACTCCCACCGCCGCTGGACATTTGATATACGAGCATGTTACACTTCCACCCCAGCCATCGGCAACGCGCCAAAAAAGGATTCCCATTCCGAGCACTGGAAAAAAAAGAACAGGTTTCCGCGAGAAACTTTTCCGTCATTCTCCGTCCATAACGCTGTGGCCTGGCGCATTGCCGCACCGAGATGACTTCAATGGCACCGCACACTATGAAGGGGGGAGGGCAATGTGGGTGATTTGCAAAAAAAAATAACCATCACCCTCCTCCCGCAGCACGGGGGAGCAATAGACGAGCTTAAGCGAGGGAAACGAGTTCAGTTTTACAACCGTGACTGATTACGGGAGCATAATACTCACGGTACCTGCGTTAGCCAAGCGGATAATAGTCACGATGATGATGGATCACTGTTCAAGTTCAACTAGTTTCGCTGGCGCGATTGCAGAGCGTTTCATTCCATCCGGCTGTGTGTTGTGTCGGTGATAAACTTGCGCAACTCGTCGAAGATGAATGTCTGCTTGCTCCTGAAGCGGTTTGTGAAAGTCGTACGGAGTGGAGTGAGCTCGTTTAAGTGATGGGCTGTCGTGCCTAAAGTGGTTGGCAATACATTTTGACAGGATGTTTGCCATTGTCAGTCATTTTTGAGTTGCCAGCCGCTTCCGAAGAAACACTTCTGTGCTTTAACCAGCTAATTGCTGGATTTTGAGGAACCCTTAAGCATCGAGGGGGTACTCAAAAATTCATCATTCGCAGACGGGGTTTTTGGTGGAAATTGCCAGCAATTGAAAGGACTAAGCTCTTGGAAATCCTTGTCGTTTCAGCCTGAAAGATGGCTGAATCGTGGCGCCTTGTCAGAAGGGCCCACTTACATGACAGCAAACCCAACATTCCGCGACTAATTTCTAATTTCGGCGCCTATTCGCGGAACCATCATTGTTCCGGGGAACCGCCCCAAACACGATTCTCAAATAAATTACAATAAATTCTCCATAATTCACATTCAGCCATTAATTGCCTTGTCATTACCGCTCCCCCCGTCATCCCCCATTTCACCCGTCATCCATTTAACAGAGCAAAAAAAAAAAAAACACAGACCGAAATTTAATTAATCAAAATTATAATCCACCCATCAGCAGTGCGCCGGAGTCCTTTTCAATGGAAAAACCCCCACGTTAAACCACTATCATAGAAAGCTGAATGAAACCAGGATTAGGGAAAAATCAGATAATTTCCATCGGCTCGGCCCACCCACCGCCCTTGGAATTTTGTTAATTTATTATCTCTCGCCTGACATTTGTGAGTAAATACGGTTTGTTTTTTTTCTTTAGCAACTGTGTACCGTGGACCTCGCACATTTAAGCCATCAACGCGTTGTTAGCATTCGCTTTCAAGGGCATCCATTGACGTGAGCTCCCAAAAGGGCTGTCGTGCGCTGTGTATTGTGTTCCGGAAATAATTTTAAAATCAAAACAAATTCATCGTCGCCAGTCGCTGTCGTCGTAAGCGATGAAAAATCGCCCAGTTTACCTCGTAATTGGGTGATGATGCTGTCAATGCTGGGGCCGGGTGGGCTGCTGTCACTTTTGACAACCACCGGAAGCCCCGGAAAAAAAAGGCAGACGCGACCCTCCGGCAAGCCAACAACAGGGTTCATTCATGATGAATTGATGTCGAAATAAAAAAATTTCACCCCTCTTCCAGTCTGACATGTGACGTTGTGGCCATGTCGACGGCGATGGCGGATAACTTTGGATAGCAGCAGCTGCCATCCTTGTCGGTTCAATCTTAGGCCACAGTCGATCGATTAAAGTTGAAGTGAGGTCGTAAATTATTTCAAGGACTCCACTCAAATTCAAACTCAAACTTCCCTTGTCGGCGACGCGGCGCTGCCAATCGCGTTTAATAAACTTTTTTTTTTTTTTTCATTTCGTTAGATACGCATGGGAGCGTAGAAGATACGCTGTAGCCGCCGCCAACGCCGTCGCAGCGTGCGAACGTTTTTCCAATCGTTTTGGGGCACACTTCTGTGACTTTGCCAAGTGGATTCAATATCACTCGGTTTTGCAATACGATACACATGGTGGGGCCGCTGTGCGAGAGTGTGCGTTTGCAGTTTATGACTGTGTGAATGGGAAAAAGTGTAAATTGAAATTGTCCTCTGGGCGAGGAAACGATATAGTTTCGTGCAGAGTCATAAATCGGGAATTTCGATTTTCGACACGATGACAGTTTAAGCCTGAATGGATGGGATATATTAAATTGAATTGAAAACAAGCCAACACGAGGTTGCCATGTGGCAGTTTTTGATTTACATTTTATGTGGAAGACTCAATGACGTGCGGTGTGTCGTCTAGGTTGCGCATGAAGTTTTAAGTGCTGTTGTGGGAGGGCGACTGAAGAGTGACGACGTGCACACTCTTCAGTCGGTCACCTTACAGGAGACATTTAATTCGAACCTTCCCATGAGTCATATTCACCTGAGTTCATGCAACATACGACCCTCTTGTTAACGAATAAATAAAAGCCCACCTCCCGCCCCCCACAAAACTAAAGACCATGACACGGTTGAGGGCAATACATTTCAATCCATTTCAATCCATTTCCAACCCGCCCAAAAGCACTTCGCTCGTTAGTTTAGGGTCGTGCGTCGTCGTCCCCCTCCCGTTCACCGACCTCTCAATAAGTGATTTACGACCGTCTGCCCTTAAACTGTCCACTCCGCCGGGACCCACCATCGTTGCCACATGTCCCATCGAAGTCCCCGGCTTGCTCCGATCCACTCAACATCCATCCCCTTTATCAAAACCCATCCGTTACGCTCATAAACTGCACACAAGCGTACACACAAGCCAGCGACGACAACAAATCAATTTCACTAGTTCAAACATAAAATTTCAAGGCAATAAATTCAAAGTCCAAACTACTCTATCCAACACCCACCTCGACGGCCATAAATGTGTCGTGCTCACCTGTCTGACGATGGTGGTGGTCTCGGTCACCCTTCCCGCCCCCACAATCGATCTCACGCTCTGACAGCTCACCGACAGCCAGACAAACCGACCGAACGATAACCGAAAACCCCAAATTTTCCCGGTCGTAGCCAATTTGCGAACAGAATGCGTGAGGACTGAGCGGTGCCCCGACAACGAATCGAGTTCCCAAAATCCATTTAGTTTCCCATTATTCTTAAGGAAACCATTGCTCTGTGGGTCTTTCATTAATTTTGCGATAAAACCCGACAGCGTCATCGTTTGCATGCGTGTGCCTGTCACTAGGTTTAGGTGCTGTCCTTGGATTTTGTATTTGCTGGCACTCACCTGAAACAGAACACCATCTCGTCACTGACACTGCCGCGCTATCGATAGGTGCCGCTGTTGGTTGTGCGGTGCGTAATGAATTTAGTAACTAGCATTATCAGTCAATTAGTTGCGGGCGCTGCGAGTGTTGGTAACGTTGTTACCGCCAAATGGGGGGGGGGAGGGGGAGGTGTGTGCGAGCAAAGCACGCTAAGCAAGCTGCGTCACGACTTCCAATCAAAATTAATTAAGTTTCGATGGCTTATGTCAATTTTGCCCCGTTTTTTTTTTTTTTGTTTTTCGTTTGATGGCTCAAGTGGATTGAAGATTCACGGTAAATATTAATTCCACTCGTCACTCATCACGTTGCGATGGCCAGTAACGGCCGCGGACTGTGGCTCGAGGAGGGTGGCCCGATGAAAGGGAGCATAATTGAAAAAGTATTGTGATTCTAATGCGATACTGGGAAATCAATTTGCAACGTTTCCTCTTTTTTTTTTCAGAACGAAAAAATAGCTTCGGGCGTCGGCACCGGTCCGCGGGGTGGTTGTTGTAGATACATGCTGGAGTGTCGGGGGAAATGAAATAACAATATTTTCTGTTGGCTGTGATGTGAATGGATTTTCGGTGCAAATCGCTGAATGGTGAATGGTGCTTGTGTTAGGGATGCACTTTAAAGGGATTGTATCGATCAGGAGTTTGGGGGGGGGGGGGGGTTCAAAATTGCATCGTCCATGCCTGAAACCCAACCAACTTCACTCAAAACTTGGAATATGGGTGGCCCTACAGCCCGTAGAGGACCAGGACCTAGCTTCTCAGCAACCACTCGTGTTGTGCGTGCTATTGTTCTATCACGAGTGGAAAGGCACCTACAGTTTTATGCCGACTCCGAACGGCCAAGTTTGAGAAACTTTTTGTAGACAGTTATACTCTTTAAGCATTGTCAGTGACTCGAAAGAGGTGGGGCCGTGAAAAGTATTTCTTGTCGTACCAGGAACCGAACCTAGTCCAAGAGCGTAGAAGTCGACGCACATACCCACAACGCCACGGGCCACCACAAAAAAAACTTGGAAGGGCTGATGCATTTGTTCTTGGAAGCAACTGGCTTCTGCTCTGTGGTCTCTGTGCCACAGGTGAGGATAGGCACAAGTGGCTGGCTACAAGAAGCCGTAACACTTCGGCCAGCGTTGCTAAAATTCACGGATCAGGTGGCTTCTACTCTGAGAAGCGGTTGAAATGGCTGACAGTACTACTAGCTCGTCTAACTTGTTGAAAAGGTGAGAAAGAGTGATCCATCTCGTATGCCAAAGATACAGTGTTTCGTTATAACGCCAATGGGAGTCCCATGTGCTGGCCTGATCCTAGTCCTAAGTGCTGGCCTGCTCATAGGGCTATGGTAGCGTTTAGAATTGAGAGCAAGTCAGATTTGTTTCGTAGTGAGGCACGTTCTACCTTGATGCCGTCAGCGATTAGCATCGTTATTCGTGTCAATCAATAAATGGTGTTTTGCTGTAACGAGAGGCATGGATTTGGTGACTTGAAAGTTGTGCTGAGCTGTTATCATGCCGAGCGTGTTCATTGCCTTTGCATTTCATTTACTAGAATGCCACGCTCTCTCGGCACCCATATAATTTGAACAGTGGACAGTTTGTCAAACGTGCTGCAGTTGATGGAAGTCTTTAAGTGAAAAAATGGCATCCAAGGATTCGGTCGCAACCTAAGAAACCACAAAGACAGAGAATCGCTATAGTTTCTCAACTGAAACGCAACAATGATTCGTAATCGAATGGATATGTGCATGTATAGATACTGGGAGTGGATGCTTATATTCGAATTAAGTCTTCGGTCTCCGATTCATCTATGAACCAATGCAGAGGGTCATCCAGCGTCTGATGATTAGACTTCTAGGAAGTTTCTTATGTCTAACCACTTTGCAGGTTGCCGCTGTCTTCTTCAGATTCAGTTGTCCAACTCTAGATGCATTGCATAGCTTGAGATGGATCAGTACTGAATTGCGGCACCTACATTGACGGTCGTTGGCGCCGTTTACGTCGAAAATATCTTACTATCATGCTTTGATTGGGAACGACGTAAGAGACATGCACGAAGAAGCATAGGTTTGTTGAACAGGGGAGATTAGCTCTTAGATTCTCCCACAAGATCTGAATGCAGAGCAAACGTTTCAAGATGCACAGGAATACGCTGATATCTTGTGGTCACAGACTCCCGGGTTCATTAATTTAAGCCACAGCTCCATTTCTTATTGAAAACAGGACTCCCTCTGCGCACAAGTCTTTATACATTGGCAGCAGAGACACATGCAGGCATCCTTTTCGAGTTAATCAACTTACACAACCCAGTTGAGCAGATTGAGAGCATTCAAATTGAATTTCTCGTCATTGAGTCTAAAACCACGCATAAACAACTAATTTGTTATTCATTCTGATGTAGTTTCATCATTTCCCAGTCATTTCCATGCATTGAAATCCTTTGAGAGTCCTTAAAATCCAGAAATCGAAATTCGCTCACTCAGCTCAAGAAAAGTCCACCCGATTCATTTACGATTTTACTGCATTTTTTCCGCTGAAAAGTGTCAATTTCGTGAAAGTCGATTTTCTTGATATTTTATAGGGAAAGTTGGGAGAATTCAATAGGGCTGTATGTGGTGGACCACGAGCAAACCACCTATATTTCATTTTCCCCATTAATTTGCGTTTTTCGACTGAAAATGGCATTTTTGCATTTTTAACAATTTTTTACGAAAATCAAATTTTCACTGAATGCCATTGCAGATCTGGCAATGACACGATCGATTTGCACTGAAATGTTGAAATGTCAGTTGAAAGTGTTGCCAGCAGGGGTATAAGATGACGAAAAATAAACGATTTTATTTCCGGACTTTAAACGAACTTTAAAAAAATGGAACTAATTTTTTTCAAGCTGGTCGTGCAGGTGTTGTGCTAGGGATGATGGAGACTCAAGTAAGTTGGGTGCATTTAATATAGCGGGATTATAGGCACACTTTAGAGGACCGGAAGGGAGTTTATAAAAAGTTTTAATTGGGTATTGGAAGCAGTTGTGTTACGCATAAGGAGTGGGTGTTGAAGAGTTGTTAGTTGGATAGGTTGATAGGGTATGGCGGATATTCAAAGCCTGCAGTGAAGTTGTGGTGACCAATGAAAAGCTGACATTTGTTCCTTCTTAAAGCTGACGTATTTTGGATCCGATTTAACGTTCGTTTACCAACTTTCATTTGTTCACATTGACGCTGGATAATGATGCTTCATCTCATGAGCTCAAAAAATCTCTGGAGATACAGAAGTTGCAAGTTCGCCTTTGGAATCCCAAAATCAGTTTAAGAAAATCAAGGAATTCTCCATGAATCTCTGCGGCCAACCACATTCCCTATCACCGTCACCAAAGTTAATACGTTAGAAGAACTCTCAGTCCCTAGCGTGCCCACAATAGGCATCAATTTTATTCAATTCCTCCACACCCACGGCGTGGCAGAGCAATATTTTTATGGCATGCCCAGGTTGAAGGCCTTTATGTGACCAGAATACCATTGGGTTCCATTGTTCGCCATAACTACGCGTGCTATCCGCCGAAGAGAATACCATTTCCCTTGACCAATGAGGATATTAATAAACCAACACGACGATAGCAAGCTACAAAGCACATCCTAGGCACTCCGTCATCGTTCTGTAACATCATTCGACAGCCCATTAGGATATTGAAAAATAAGATACTCTCCTGGCATCGGCATAGGCAAAGGACCTCTCCATTTGGTTATCCTCCACACATTCAGTATCTATCGATGAGAATCTGCAACGAATCCGGATCCATATCTGGAATTCAACTGTGAAATTCTCTTCAGTTCTCTATCGATTCGTCCGATTGACTGCGGGTGTGCCGGTTGAGATGGCGGTGGATGAGGCACTGGCATTGGGGTGATGGTGATGGTGTGATGGTATAACCCAAGGAATCCAGGTCAGTAATCAATGCAAAGCAGTCATCAGAGATGGTGATTACGGATTGAGCAATGGTTAAGGAAACAGTTTTCCCAGATATTTCCTTGTAATCATCAGATGGTTAACATTCTCCTCGTTACGGTGGCGATGATGGTGAGGATAACGATACCGATAGAGAATTCCAGGATTTCAATTGCCATCATCATCCCAGCCATCATGATGGTGGTTGTTGGTAAGGAGGTAAGGAGGCAGCAGTTACATAAATCCAATTGATGGTTAGTTAGAATTGCCCCATGTGAGTGCTATGGACGCCTTGATGTGGGCATCATGCAGAGGAAATTACTCAATATCCTCCCGATTGAGGGAGGGGCGAAGAAGGATGGATTGTCCTTGAAGACATATTTTCCTAGAAACCCATCTTAGAACAAGGTGGTGTTTAAAGTTCGAAAAATGTAAGAGATACTGGGAAAAATGCCTCAGCCGGGATTACACAGCTTGTGCATCACTAAACCGACAAGCAACGATCCGGATACAGTCACACTCTCAAGGAGTTTCGTACCTTTCCCAGCTCCACACTCCACAAATCCGCGCCACCATTTGCTCGACGACATGGTGTCCGCAATTCCAACGCAGTCCTGCACCATGACAAATCCCCCATCGTCCCGCAACGGTATTATCTCATGAATGTCGCGCTCACGTCACGGCAAATATCATTTTAAACTGGCTTCCCCTAGGCAGTCATCATTGAACGCAGTTCCTTTGTGACAATGAAGTCCAGCGTATGTGCCGCTAAATTATACACATCCTCTGCGCCCCCCCAAGTGCTGCTGTTCCCGTTGAATTTAGGTTAATTGTGCATATTCGGACCGGCAGCCATCCATTCCCAGGCACTGTGCGCTAAATTCATTCCGCTATTTGCGCAAAAATGCAAATTACTCGGGTGTGCGGTGCCGTAAGCCCTTGCAGCATAAACACATTACACCCGAACGGGGCGGAGGGGACTTAATCCTGCCACTTGGCATCCTGTCGGTGTGTTTGTCCACTGTCCAGTGTGCGTTGCGATTGTGCAAGCTCTAAGCTATCTTTTGTCGGGGATTGAACACATCTTTCAATGGGTCAGCAGTCAATCTGTGACGTAAATCATTTCGTATCTCTGTGGCCGTTAGCTGCGATTGAATGCGTTTCTGGGTGAACAGATGGGCCATCGCGTGATGGAGGAGCACTCTGTCCGGAGTGAATATCCGCAAATCCGATGGAGTGGGGTCGTAGCCTGCTCTTTTGTTGTGCGCCTCTTTTTTCCCCAAATTCGTGGTGAGTTGGTTGGGTTAAGGGGGTTTTTTTTTTTTTGGTTCGTCGAACTTCTGGATTCGGTGAAAATTGTGTGTTCACCTAAAACCAATGGAGTGGGATGCAGGGATGCAGGGATTGCCGCAAAAAGGTTTCACAAATATGGGCACACCGAAGTGCTTCATGAATATTCAGCATTGCTTGCGAGGTGGGCGAAGTGCGGTTTGATGGAAGAGTTTGAATTTTCGTTGTGGCCAGCTGTTTATTTTGATTCCTCTTATGTTTTTGCTGAATTTTCTCTCATTTCACTGCTCACAGCTTGTTGATTCGACGTCGTTGTTAGCTAATTATCGACGGGAAATTTCTATTATTAATCTCGCTCCAGAGAAGGATAGTGAAAAGTCTCGTTCATAAGATGGAGCCCTGTGGCACTCCATACTCTGCAATTTACTTCGTATGACATTGATTGAGGCAATGGATCTCTGGCACTCATTTGAACTCAAGCTGATGACTGATACTCGTACGTCCTTTCAAAATGCTTCTCAAATTCCACTTGTCATGCCACTGATTCAAAGAACTTCTCAAAACTGACCTCGTGCTCATAGATTTTGTTGTATAAGGTTCTTATACGGAGCGGCACGCGCGATAAGGTGCACAATCTTGTATGTTTTCTCATCAACCACTTAACCGCCTTCGCTGCCAAGGTCTGACATAAATCACAAGCTTCGACTAAACACAGTCAAGTTGCCTAGCCTCCATTTCACGGTACAGTTCATCGCCTCAACGAGAAAGTTAATTATGCCCACAAGTGAAGTTTACACAACCCCATACGGGAGCCGCTTCCCCATCGAGTACACCTCTCAAGTGCCGAGCCGAGTAGACTCTTGAGATACTTGTGTGTTTCGTCTTATCGATTTTTGACATGGAAAGGATCAAGACTGCATAATTTCTCCCAGGGTAACGCCCTTCTCATTACGAATTCCATTTTCCAAAAAAAAAAAAAAATATGGGAAACGAGAGCAGGGATGGTACCTAATTAATAACTCACTTCGAAACTTGCACACCCACACGACCGATGCATTGAAGGGAGGGAGGCGAGTAGGGTGAGCTTAACAGTTTGATGAACATCGCGGAATTGAATGCCTCATGCAGGTGTTGTGTGTGCAAAAGAAAAGAGGGCGACTGCTATTCGGGGGAATTCAGGCGAATTAATGCGGTTTGATTGGGCTCATCCCTCGCCCAGGCATCGGTTATGATTCGTTAAGTTAGTCGTGAAGGTGCTCGATGAGTAAAAATAACACGAGATTTAATCGGAGATAAATGTGTGCTCAGGTATTGCTGGGGATTTGGAGTAACCAATGAAGCGTGGAATCTTCCACATACGCCCACGATTTGAACTGAAAATAAAATACACCTCACGAGGGTCTCAAAGTAAATTTTCTTGGGCTACAGACTGAATGACATTTTTTTTTTTCTTTTATTAAATGCTTGAGATGATGGGGGGGATTAGTTTCTGAAGAATGGGACACCGTCAACGCAGGTTGGAGTTTTGACAAAAAAAAATAATTGGCGATTTGGAACTCCAGGTAAGCAGCTTATTTGAGCGTGTGTCTAGGCTCACATGAGTGAGAATGCTTCAGTGACTCGGAAGAAGGGACAGCATGATAATTGACAGGATTTCTGTGATGGGTATTGGTCCGATGACTTCAAATCGTTCTGTTTCGGCATAAGACTCTCATGAGCTCCATGCAATTAGGGGCGTGCTTATGAAAGGCTTTGGAGTGGACGAGACTTGGCAGTGGAACGTACTCCTTTGAGGGAAGTCCTCGAGCTGGTCCTACTTCATAGCACAGCTGACTTAGAGCGGATTGTGGGCCACAGAATATCTGAAACGCTTTCGCGTCTTCATGAAAAGATGCTTGTAAAGGTGCTAGTTTGCACGTGAGTTCTAATAAGCAGTTGTTAGTCACACCAGTTGCATTGCATCAAAATATGAGGATCACATTAACTTAAGTTTCAGTTTCAGAGTTTCAGTTTCAATGTGTACACGAATTCGCTAAGATCTTGGGGTCACCGACTACCGGGTTCATTAATTTAAGCCCCAGCTCCATTTATCATCGAAAACATAACTCTCTCTGCGCACAAGTCTTTATACATTGGCAGCAGAGACACATGTAGGCATCCCTTTCGAGTTAATCAACTTAAACAGCTCAGTTGACGGGAGTGAAAGCAATAAATTTGGATTTCACTGCATTGCGTCTCAAACCACTCATCAACAACTAATTTGTTATTCATTCTGATGCAGTTTCTTCATTTCCCATCCATTTCCATGCATTGAAATCCTTTGAGAGTCCTTAAAATCCAGAAATCGAAATTCGATCACTCAGCTCAAGAAAAGTCCACCCAATTCATTTACCATTTTACTGCATTTTTTCCGCTGAAAAGTGTCAGTTTCTTGAAAGTCGATTTTCTTGATATTTCATCGTGAAAGTTGGGAGAATTCAATGGGGCTGTATGTGGTGGACCACGAGCAAGCCATCTACATTTCAGTTTTCCCATTAATTTGCGTTTTTAGACTGAAAATGGCATTTTTCCATTTTTAACAAGTTATACGAAAATCAACTTTTCACTGATTTCCTTTGCAGATCTGGCAATGACACGATCGATTTGCACTGAAATGTTGAAATGTCAGTTGAAAGTGTTGCCAGCAGGGGTAAAAGATGACGAAAAATAAACGATTTTATTTCTGGGTTAAAACGAACTTTTAAAAAATGAAATTAATTTTTCTTAAGACAAGCCTTCACAACTAGCTTGTTGCGGGTGATGGTGGTGACTGACTTGGTTGGACGCTGTGGTCATTGGAGACTCAAGCAAGAGATCGCGCTTACTGAAGAGACTTGTTGGCTGAGACCTGGGTCCACCGTGGACTGTAGCGCCATACAAAAAAGACGAAGGATGGCGCTGAGGTCTGGTGTGCGTCTGAGGTGGACATAGCCTGCAACAATTACTCGTTTTGGCTGTGCTTTTGTTCTCTCACGATTGAAGGAAACCGCCTACGGATGAGGACGTTTGAGATTTTTCTTAGGACATGTTGCTGACTCGAGAAAGGTCGGGCTATGAAGTATGAATGTTGATTTACACTGCGGTTGCAGCTTTAGAATATGACTCACTGCATGGCATGCAGTATTGAGGTGAGGCTGGTCTTGTGAGGAGCCCCCAAACGAAAATTTACTCTCAAAGTAACTCATCGCCGTGGGCCACTACTTAAGGTGGATATTGATGGCTCTTACAATGGAGTCAAGTAATGTATGCCCTCAAGGGTGTGATTGTAATTCTTATGCCTTGATTCCGCATTCATCCATCTCACAGAACAACTCCAAGTTTGAGCCTCCAAAAGTCTGTTTCTTACTCTCTTTCACACTGTCTCCAACATCCGAAGTGGTCTGTCCACATCAGGAGCCCTCACAATCTCAGCAAATCCCCTCGCTCCATGTGAACTCTGTCCACATTAAGCAACCCCACTCGTGACAACACTCCTTCACGCCATAATCCAGCTCGTCGTAAGTCGTAACTCACATGGGTTTTTTCTTTCTCAAATCCTCAAGTCAACGCACCTTTGTTAACTTCCCCCCTTCCTCTTCATTCCTTCAATACTGAATTCGCAGAATGGTAGATTGACGATTGACTGACATCAAGAGGGCCTTTGTTGGCTAGCTCACGTGCCGCTTCTCGGAAGGACAACACTAACAGACACCGCTCCCATCTGTGAAGGGACGACCATTCTCGTCATGAAGTGGCGCCACTCTAGGGTGCCGTTTAATTTAGATTCTCATTTCCACATCCATGTGCGGCGTATTATGTCCGAGATTTGATGGAAAATGCAGATACTGAACTCGTATCCTTTCTTCAGTTTTTTCATTGTTCGCTAATGGTGTTCAGAAATCAGTCGCAATCGCTTGGGGGACTCATGCGTCATCACAACAATAACACAAATCTCCACGGGCCCACTTGACCCCGAACAAAAACGGCGATGGATCCTCAACACTCCACACCCGACATTGTGTGCAGCATGGTACGAGTGCTTGTGCCTGTGCTTGTGTAACTTTCAAGCACTCAAAACTGTTCATCAACGCAACCGGACCCACTTCACGATTTTCCACGCCGCCAGCCGCGCACAGACGAATGCTTACAAAGGATTTTCAGCATTCAAAATCATCAGAATCAAACAGAATTAAATGAATGCAAATACACCGCTAGTTGCGAAAAGAATCCTCGCACACGTGTGCACTTGAAGATGTTTGCTGGGCAGTTTATTTTTTGTTCGAACGCGCGACGTGAGTGTGTCAATGTCAAATGGCTGATGGGTGGCGGCGGTTCGTTGTTTGAAAAGTTTTGCCAACACAACCCCGGGTGGCCTTGCAGGAGCACCGCAGAATTATTTAATATTTTATTCAAAACGCGTCTGCAAAATGTCAATCAGCGGCGTTGATTGATCGGCATGAGGTTGAACATGCCGGCGAAGTAAATTTAAATCAACTTGTCCGTCAGACGATTGGAAATGTATGACCTATGGTGGCCGCGGAAAGTGGGAGGGACAGAGAGCGAGAGCAGGAGCATCCATCTGGGAGGAATTATCAATTTGCAAGAAACCCAGTCACCTGGGCTTAATGGGTTTACAATCGACCTCACTCCAGGGCGCTGGTTAAGAGGATATTTTTGCCTTTTTTTTGAGAGATTCAAAGGCGATTTCAAGTGAAAAACGGAGGTGTCTGCAAAGGAGGACCAGGAGGACAGCATTTTTCAGAAATTCTCTCCTATTCAACGGCAGGCAATCGCCAATCACTTCTTGTGGAAAATTTCAATTAGAGAGACCTTATACTCGTGTTAGTCTGGTATCCGGTAACGAGTCGAATTTTCAAGGAGCGCCTGCTGAAGTGGTTAGCTTTTTACTTAAGCAAGACATTTTTGCCACAAGACGATAACTTTATGTGCTCCTCCATCGATCGAGGCATCACTTAGCGGGGGACTTAGCGTTTGAGCCCTATGTTCGGCAACAGCTCAGGACAGAGAGCGATGAAAAATTGACTTTAATCATTGCAGGCATTGAGACAAGTTTGTGGAGAGTCTCCTAAGGACTGCCCACAAAGCTGACTGTTTGCTTAATTTGATCATAAGTCCAGGTCAAGCGAGATGGGTCTATCCAGGCGGCTATCAATCAAGCGCTAGACATTCGCCCTAATTCCGACCCGAACTGCCTCAGTCTCTGTGGCTTTTTAGCACCGTATCAGATTTAAGGTGAAGCGTGGAGACAGCTGACGATGAATGGTGAGAGCTGTAGAGGTTTCCAGGAGAAGGAAACGGCTCCAAACTGGACAAATTGTTCCAGAGAGACATTGAGGAAGTGATTGTGATCTTTGACATCTTCTCAAATTTGGACTTCGACTAGGGGCGACTGACAAAGTGACAATGCGGTTCCAAGGAGACAATCTTTCTGACCACTCACCTCCCCGGTTAACGTTCAGTGCAATCTGAGACTTCCTGGGAACTTGGATGAAGCTGACGATCGGCCAGCGTCTTCTGCTCAACTGTCACACAGAAAATCTTGCAATAGAAAACCCCTTTCATTGCCCTTCAACAGATACTAATGCATCCCATCAACTCCCAACTGACCCGAGGTCCTGTCCCCAAACACCCAGACTGACCAAGGGACCAAGGACACACAAAACTATGTCAACATGTCACTTAGTACAAACCCGTGCGTGTCATTTCAAAATCATCATGTATTCCGCCCCACCCCTCATCGGCAAATGCCTCATATGCATTCCAAGGCATGGTCAGGATCAGACCACGTTCTTCGGATTCAAATTAGATTGCAAATATTGACCAAGCGTGCTCAAACTCCAATGAGACCATCGTCCAAGACAGCCAACAGAGCAACAGAATATCTCTCCCGAAACATTATTTACACCCGCCAACAGATCCCAGATATCCTAATCTATTCAATTTACTGGACAAAAAGAGGACAATTACCATTAAGGACGACGGCAACGGCAACGGCAGCGGCTGCACAACGCTGATGTTGATTGTGTGATTTTCTATTTTCCGCGAGTGTCCAACAGTGCAACAGTCGTCTGTGATGGATTCTTGTTCACACACAAGTTTTTGTTTTCGGTTTTTTTTTCTCTTTGTATTCACATTCACTGGCCAGTAACGTAGCCTCGCACAACACTTTATCCTTTTCCCACGAACCGCACTGGTCTGAGCGAAGCACGTTCAATTAAAAATTCACCAAACACACAGCTAGGTATGCAATTTGTCGAGCGGGGCACCGGCTTGATTGCGGATAATGTCCTTTATCGTAAATTTCCGTTTTCACATTATCCTTGTCAAACGTCGATGATGGCAACACGCTCAGCGCCCTAGTCGCACTCGTCTCGTCTCGTCTCGTTTATCGTTTCAATTTCCTGGCTTCGTTCGTTCCTTTTCGGGGCGAGGGGATTGGGAGCACTTTGAATTTGGATTGATTTCCGTTTCACTGAATGAACTGAATGATGAAGAAGATACTGCTAGATCCTTGACGGACGTGCTGTATCAAAGCCAAGTGCACACAAACACACACACGAGCAAAAAATAGAAAACATCCGCACACTGGTCGCGTGTTGCGATTGCGATTGCGATTGCACTGCACTCACGCCAAAGAGGAGAGACTGCGATTGAGGACCTGCTCCGTTCGAATATGCCGACAGACTAAACCGGAAAATGCCAAAGCGAATGTATCTTAAAGATACACCGTTCTCTCGGGTACTGTCGGCTGCTGTTGCTGTTGTTGTTGTGATTTGTGATTCTGGTGGGGAGACATGCTTTTTTTTCCCTTCCCTTCTTCCTCTTCTATTTTGCTTATTTTTTTTTTAGTTCGTCGGGCAGCGCACAGAACAGTGAACAGCCATCGAGATGAGGGCGGTGGAGCTTTTGTTGCGCACAAAACATGTTGCAAGGGGTTGGTGAGTGCGAGCTTTTTGTGGTGTCTGGCAACATGCCGTGGTGGGTTCCAATGGCTGATGGATGCATGAAGGGTGGCAATCATCCTGGTGATGATTCGAGTCTTGACTGGTCCTGCAAGAGGTTGAGGGTCAACAGGGGAGTGGTTTCCTTGGCATGAATGTGATTGTTACGTGGTACACTGGACAGGTGGGGAGGGGAACACACGACAGGATATGATGTGAAAGTGAGTTCTCGTCTAGGAATTGAGAGGCTTTGTGTGTGCACAAGGGCGAGAGAATTAGGCTGGAGATGACAGCCACGTCTTTCTGTATTTGAATGGGGACATCCTCTATTGTGTCGCTGGCCAAAAAATATCTGCAACTCTGATAGGGAGACCTGTCCTTCTTCGGGTTGCGTTAGATGGAGAAGAGAATAGGTTCCTTTGTAGATCAAAGACTTCGGGAATTCCTGAGCGAATTTTTAGTGCGACTGCTGTCAAATTACGGTCCGAAGCTTATTAGTCGACGATCAGCAGGACCACCAAGTGTAGCCCAATCAAAGAGGGGAAAGAAACAAGGTGAGGCTGGGAGTAGCAAGTGGCATGCCCATGCCAGCGCTTTGGAATAACTGCACCTTCCTCATGAGAGATCATTCATTCATCATATCCTCAGCTGAGTGCGAATCCTTGTCAACAACATCGTGGCCCATCTGCTACACCCCATCGAATATTCAACCAAATTCTGGCAAAAAAAGAGAGAAATAAAACCGAACCGCCACATGCTCCTCGCCCACGTCCACGCACATGGACGCAGGCATTCACGTTCCCACACCTGAGCATATTTTCCACAGTCTTGTGCGCAGTTCAAACGAAACCTCAACACAATAAATCCATCCGCCAGCTATGAAATATTCATATGCCGCCTCATCCCTATGGTCCACCCGCTCCCAAAATCATTCGCAAGACGAAAAGGAACCACCGCCACCACCACCACCACCAGCAGCAGAGGAGATATTTATTTATTTTCCGTTTGGCAATTTTTAATTATTAATCGCGCGCTACTTCAAAGGGAAACCGTGCCGCAGGCGGCGCGGCGCGTCATTCGTTGCGAAAACAATAAACACATCCGTCATGGATCACATCCCGGATCCGGAATCCCATGCGTACCCACCACGAACCCAGAGTTTGGCGGCTTCGGTTGAACGTCAAAGCGAAAGCTGCTTCGTATTCATGCGCGAATACGATCCAGGTGGCGGCAGGAGGCCGCGCTGCGTTGCGCTGTTTATTTTGATCTACAGACGCGATTAGGCTTCATTCGGATAATTAATATGGCAATGGTCAGCGCGTTTAAACGCCGAATATCTTTTATATGCTCACCTGTTCCTCTTTGATTAGGTTGGGCGATAAATTGAGTGTATTTTGGGCTGCAAGTGTAAATATTTATCAATTGTGGATCGTAATAATGTGCGATTTATGTGTTATAGAGTGGCACCAGATGCCACAGCCTGGAGTGGGTGCTGGTTAGTTGGGGATTTTTGTTTTGTGGCCACTTCTTGGGATGACAAACGTTTTGAACGCGGATGGGATGCTCCAGTGCACACGAACTTGGTCAGCTTTGTTTCTCTGACGTGATATTTTCCACGTGCTGGCGCTTGCTTATGGGCGTGATTATCGACGTCGGGAAAATCAATGAAAGTGGAAAAACAGTTTAGAAGTTCGGGTTGGGATACGTGCCTTAACTTGAGCCTCACCTCTGAAGTCCTCCTCTAACTCATGGTGGCTGTCTTCAGTTTCGTAAACCGTTTGAGGTCCTTGCCCAATTATGTGTGCCAGACTAAACTTCCCCTGTTGCGTAGTCTCACAATCAAGGAGGTTGAGGTCGAACTACACTTCTCAGCGCCACATTAAACGTTCTCTGCTAAGTTGGCCCATATGCTTGAAGTTGTCCGACTCTTCCAGGAGGAGTCCAGTTTCTTGCGAGGCACAGCCACCCCAGGAGATGAAGTTACAGATGCCTGACACAGTTTATGTCGCTGCACAGTTCGCAGTTCAATCGTGTACTCTATTTGGGATAAGATTGAAGACGACATCCCCCGCTGTGGATATTGTCCATGCTCCTGCGCCGTAGAGCAGGACTGGCAGGTGTCTCGCTCTGGAATAAGCCCCTTTTTCATCGAAAGGTACCCAAAACTTCTTGAGCTCATTCACATCACATCACTGGACTACTGGATGTCAGGAATCTTGTTCAGAGAGGTCGCTACAGTTTGCCATTATTTTCTGCCCTGAGCGATGAGGAAGTTCGCCATCGTCGATCTGTTGCTAAGGCCAGGGATGAATTCCTTAAGATTCCTAAAAAATCCGTCAGAAAAGTGCCCCCCTTTTCCTCGATCAAAAATTTGTCAAACAAATGTTGGAATGTGCCATCTGGCTCTTAAGTTGACACAGACCCGCCATCGAACCCTCTCTCTCTCGCTCTCTGCTCCTTCGCAAGCACAATTCACACGGCACAGATTCAACGGCTCAACGACCTTCGTCAATCCCTTGTCAGAGATGTCGTCCAACTTATCGCATCAATTGTCCACTAATGGGCTGTGAGCACATCAATCTCACCCTTCAATCCAGCAGCACTTTACCCATTCTCTCATCAATTATCCGCACCCTTCGACAGCTCATATTCATCCATCGCAAACCTTTCACCGTCCATGATCGGCAAACATCATTAGATGCCCATCTAACGAATTGATTGCATTTAACACAAATGTCGCCTCGAAACTCGTCCATCGCATTGTCGCCTCCTTCGTCGGCTAATTGATATTTGTCCATTGCACACAAATAACAAACAAGGCGAACGGAAAAAGGACGAACGACGGCGCACCGAACAAAAGACGCATCGCATAAAAATAAGCAAACACAGTCATCGCTTCCATCCACCATGCACCATCCACTAGGACGCTCCCCCATTCACACGCAAAAGAGCACACTGGTCCGGCGTCAGACAAATAAGGGAACGGAAAGGATAATGAATCTCTCACTTAGCCAAGCAATCGACGGACGACTGGTGGCAATGAGCTGCATTCGACTCTGTTGATTCCATTATCCTGACGTGACGTTTCTTACATCTCGCCCCCAGTCGCCGGGTCCCATTGACTATGCCGAATGGGGATACACTTCGGTGTTGAGCAGCAAGGAATCGCTTCAAATAATTATTCCCTTGGACCCTCCTCAGCATGAATGTGCCAATTTGCCTCCATTACGAGCAACGAACACACAAGAACTCAGGACTCAGGAGTCGCTGTTGCACACAACACACCCCACAGTCGGACTCATTTTTTCCAATCATCATTATCGTCATCATCTCTCCCTCGCCGGCCCCCTCGTTGGGGGGAGGGTGTTCGCTGCCAAAAACTGTACAAAATTCACTCGTCCTGCCACGAGAAGGGTTAATATCTGAAACAGCTTAAGTCATTGTCACGACGACGGGATGAGGGATCCTCATGATGGCAATGACAACTGTCTCCACTCATATTCATCGCTCTCTTGATGCGGGGGTGGTGCACAAAGAGAGAGAGATAGAGGGAGAAGCAACAATCTCTCTCTGTCTCTGTCTCGCTGACGGTCTGGTGTGGTGAATTGAAGTGTTGCATGGCACTGGCAGCTGGCAACATTCTGGTGGGACACATTTGCTGCCGCGTCGGTTGAGTTTTGAAGAGCAACAGATGCTCTCGAGCCAGTGCTCAACTTGATTTGTGTTGGATTGATTTTGAACTTCGATTTGGATCTCATTTGTTCGCTTGATGTGGTGATTGAATCTAATGTGGTCGTTGGGCAAAGCATTTGTTGGTGTTGTGAATGATGAAGGTCTGAGGATGGTCTTGGCCTTGGCTACTTGAATGGGTTCCATTGTTTTTCGAGCGGTAACGACTATGTCGGCATTGATGATTGAGTCAGTGGCAATGGACTTCATTCAATTCAATCGATTTTGTACTCATTTTTTTTTCGATCATGAATGGAGTCATTAAATAGGAACGATGACGGTTTTGACAAGTTGTCCAGCGGAGTTTGCTTTGAACATACTAGGTTAAAGTGTCTAAGTTCCAGAAAACAGCACTTAAGCCCATTCTGTCCCTTCTGCAGAAGACGTTGTAGAGCAGTTCGACGCCGATAAGAGCCCTAAGATTCGCATCGAATTGAGGCACCCTGTTCCAGATCATCTACGATCGGTGTTTCAAGGACCGTTTCAAGCTCCAATATATGTCTTGCAGAAGCGATGGGCAAGAATGGCCCCTCTGCTGGCGAATTCATTCAATTGTTCGCATTTTTATGGAATGTCCCACTGCCCCAAGTTGGGTGCGGAAATACTCCGCCATCTCAATAAGAGAAGTTCTTCTCGAAGAGGAGCTTTTAGGTAGCAAGTGATCGATGTCTCATGGCACAGTTCCGCATCTCTCTTCACTCCAGAACGGAATTCCATCAGCTATCAGTCTGCCGATTGAGTCTATCGGGGGACGTTTAACGAGTAGGGGTTGTCCTTAACGCTCCGCTGCCACATCCGCAGGCCAACCGTTGCAACCGATTAAGCGGTTGGCACCTGGTGGTGGATAAGAGGAGTATCAAGCGAAGTTCACCAAGGCGCGAGATGGGAAAGTAGACTGACCTTTGATACGAATCGCTAGAAGTAGTCCTCACTTGCAACCTACTGCTGTCCGACATCAATCTCCATCCGTTCTTCTAGTTCGAAGAGAGCCCTAATCGTTGATATGTCTTACCCACTAAAAGATCATCGTCCGCGTTAGCAACGCCAACGGCCCTCCAGTTCGTGATCAAATCTAAGACTTTGGGACTTCATTGGATCTCCGACGAAGACTGTATGATCTTCATGAGCAAATAATAAGGAAAAACCACAAAACCCACTGTTCGCCCGCGTATCTTTGAGCATTTCACTCGAAGCACTTAAACGCCATTAACGCAGCAATTAACAGACAAAAATAATTATAAACAACGTCTGCCCCAAGTGCATTTGGCCAATTAAACCGAAACCATTCCCATTTCCATTTCAATTCTGTTGTTGTGCGTAATCCCACAGGTAGCAAAGAGGTAAAGCAATATGAAATCCGAACCATTGAAAGGTGAATGGTCAATAAATTTCAGGATCAAAGTCGGCGCGCTGACGCTGAGGTAAGAACCGAACGAAATTCTTTTCAACTTCCATCGGGGCTGTGCTCAACAACTTGTTCAACAAATATGTCTGGGTCAAGAAGGCGATGATGGGGCGAATGCAAAGCAAACAAACGTTCAAATAAGACGGCCACGTGGATAATTGGTTTTCGCTCTTTAAACAATTGCCAGCAATTCAATATTGAATCGTTGTGAGACGAATTTCGAAGAGATACCATAGAGGAGCCATTCAGAGCGAAGGAGCGGGCGGACAAACGTTGTCAAGGACGATAATTGAAGAGAAAATGATTCAAATTGATTGGGAAGACTAACGAGCTCTTGACTCTGGTGGATGGCAAACAATTGATGAATGAGCGGATAATGAGACGAACTCAACTGAATGCCTTCAAAGGAATTAAATTACCTTCTGTTGTGAATGTCTGAGTCAGAGTGGGGCTGGGAAGTACATCAATTAGCACAAGCTTATCAGTCTGCATCTAACAACATTCAAATGGGATCCCGTTTCAGGTGGGAGGGGGGTGGGGAGGAGGAAGAATTTGTGTACATAAATGTCTGTTGTTTGTCTTTTTTCTTGGAGTAACCATGGACCATGCATCGAATTTGTATTCAAATGGATTTGAAGACAGACAAGAGTGCTGAATGAACGCTGAGTTCCAGTGTGGTTCAGTTCAGTTCAAAATGTTTTACAAAAAATGGTTTCCAATGAATTTGTCTAATTTCTCGGGCTCAATGATGAATGAGATGATTTTGAACGGAGTCTGTTTTTGTTCCAAATTTCACAGAAAACCCGACGAAAACTGTTGAAAAGTCGACTTCGAGTTCTCAATGTTCCATCGCACGGCAACAATTCAATCAGTCTCTAACTTTGAAATTAGAAATTGTGGCACACAGTGTACCTCATCGCAAAAGTGTCAAACTGCAGGTTATTCTTTGAATAAGTCAATTTTCTCAAAACGCCAACCTTTGCACTTGCGTCCATCATCGACACAGTTTAGCTTTAAAATGTCCTTCAATGCAGTCACTCTTTTTTATGATTCCCCGTTGTTCGCCCCGTCACCGTGTAAACCTTTAATTTAAAAGTAAATCAAAGGGGACACGTTGGCTGGCCACAGAGTCCATGAACAGCAGCACCATCCTCCCACCACCAGGGGAGCACAACGCACACGCTTTTATAAAATTCCATTTCACACCAAGCGTGATGCTGAAAGTTTTTAATAAACTCTGCAAACGCCGACGACACCGTTGCGATCATGAACTTTATTAATACCCTCCGTCAGGGATAATGCGAACACAAAAAAAAAAAAAAAGAAATGAGAAAGCGTTCATGTGAGTGAAACACTGTGCAACCGGAACAAAGTTATCCACCCATTCCCAGTCAGATAATAAATGCCGCAGCTAACCCTTCGCCAATAGTTGACAAAGTCCTTGCTGTTGGCAGACTATTCATCAAAATAACACACACACACACACACATTCATAGACAGAATGTTTTCCTTGCTAGCCCAGAATGTGGGCCACACACATATGCACCGATCTACGTGCTGTCCTCGATGTTAGCTTAAACATCCATGCCGAGTGTAATTACATACACATACCGCTGCCGTTGGGAGAAAATTATTTTATATATATATTTTTTTTAATGGCTACCCACACGATCCCCTCCCGCGCAAGCCAAGGGGAATGTGTGTTGTGTGTCTAGAGTAATCATAAAAACATCAAGTCGCTGCGTCTGGTGGTCCTTTAGTCCTTAGTCGCATTAAAGGAGCTCTAACGATGATAGCTTGACGCAGCACATACGGTAACCCTTTGACCATGTTGACCAACCCCCACCAGCAGCAGCAGCAGCAGAGTAATCCCGAAGGACTCAGCGGCGGCCATGGGGTTCATGTCCTCTTTTTGCTCACCCCCCACACCCCTCCTAATGTCAACTGTGGTGTGGCTTTTTCAATTCAGGACAACGCGGGTGTACTGCCTCGCAGTCTTCACTGCGAAACACGACACACAAATACCCTTCGCGTCAGTGTCCTCTGGAGGGCTTCCGATGTTTGCTTTTGGATTCGCCTGGTATTCCTTGATTGATTGCCATTGAACATCGACTGAGAGTCGTTTTTAAATCGCCATCGACGCTGCTGCCGAAAGGGCTTTAATGTCGGTATGCCGTGTGTTTTCGTAGGCCTCCGGCTTGAATATCAATGAGGACCTGATTCCGAATTCCGAGGCAATCCTTAGCTTCGACTTGGTGTCTGTAATTTTAGAGTGTTGCCGTATCGTGTGCCGTTCGCGATAAATTGAATTGAATTCACTTTCGGGTCATGCCCCTCGGTCTCAAGGTGGGAAATCGATATTTTTGTTTTTCTTCCTTAAGTGGTTGCGGTCGCCGCTGGCGGAATTAAACGGTCGCACTGCTTTGAAGACGATATCACGGATGTGCGATGAATGTGAATGAGTTGGTTTGATCGTTGGGTGCTGGTTATGTGATTCGAAAATCATCATCGTGAATCGGTGCTTTGGCGTATCTGTGTCTATTGATGTCGCGATGTTGAGAAAGGGGAAGCCACGTGCTCAAGTTCAAGGATAATGACCATCAGTGGATATGAATGCCAGGTAGTGGATCAGGAGCAGACTCCCTACAGATTTCCAATTTCGCCTGGGTTTACATTTCAGTTGTGGCACACAATTCATGCTGACACCTTGATTCACACAGCATTTCAAGGTGATTCGAAGTCGTTCCTCGTTGCTGGGGGGGGGGGGGGGGGGGGGGGGGGGGGGGGGGGGATTTGTGACAAAATTCAATTAAACCCGGAAATTCTACACAGATTGCTCTTCGACTACCAAGGATACACATTTGCACACAAGCCACACACTTCCACGAGCAGGACACACAGCAATGCATAATCAAACAGCCATGACCAACGCACCACCGCACACCACACAGCACTCACCAACAAACAAGTAAACACCGAACACCCAAAGGAATCGCTCAGCCGGAAATGCAAACTCAGCCACTCTCCCTCCCTCTCCCCTCTCCCCTCTCCCCACACACACAAAAAAAAAAACACCAGACACGAAAGGATAACACTCGGCCAACGACACATTCTGACCGAGGCGCATAGTAGATCGCCAACTGACCACAGAGCGGGTCCCCCTTTGGACGAAATTGGAATCTTATCGATTGCATGGCAAGAAGCCAATTTACACTCAGAAGCAGCCTGTTAGCAGTGAAATGGCGGTGCTTCCGCAAAGAGGAACAAAAAGAAAATCGAAAGAAACTTCTGATGGAAAACATGCAACAGAGTAGACAACAACTTTCCCCCACGGACAGGAACCTTGAACGAAGCGGAACAAGGAAACTTTCCAAGCACATGGGTCCACGGCCCACCGATGGCCGCTCATCACCACCGTTCACTGCCACCCACCCCGTCCTTGGCTGGCAACCCTCTATTTATCTAACTGTCTGAAAGTTATGTTGCTTGAAAATTGTATTCTCAGCGTTGCGCCGAGCAAAGCAACAATTTATTCGTCCAAAACTTGCCAATTGGGGTCCTTAAGGGGACGCAGGATGCCGGTTGCAGCGATGATGGAAAAACAAATTTTTCAGGCGTCTCCATCGGCTGGTCTCTGTCTAGTATTTTTTGTTTTAACTGAACGGAAGTTGTGGTTGTCATTGCAAGGACAACGAACCACCATCCTCGGCACGGAGAGGTCGGAGAGAAGGCGAAATGCAAATTTACTTCGACACCATTGTTTATTGTTCGTCGATAAGTGGAATGTCAATACACTTCAGTATTGCCGCGATAGGCTTGGGCGGAACAAACGAAAATCCTTGGGGATTTGTCATGCAATCTAGATGGTTTTTTTGTGTTTTCCTTTTTTTCGGGACATACTTTGAGCTGTTTGCTGATTCAGTCTGTAAGCGGATTACATTTGGGGCGCATTGAATCAATGCCATTGGATGGAACAAGTGAGTGTAAATCAATTTGACAAGGAAACAGGAACGGGAATCATATCCAAATGAGGTGGGCTTCGCCGATGGATAATCCAACGTTCAGCACATGGTGTTGACAGAGTGGGAGTGTGTATCGGAATCTTCGGAATGCCTGAGGCCTGCCTGTGACCAGGTTCGTGTGATGATCCATTAAGACGAAGCATTTCAAATAAAACTCAACTCATACAAAATTAATTTGGATGGTGGAGGCTTTATTATCGCCTCGATGATCAGCTGACATTTACTTCTCGAATGTCCTCATCATCACGACTTCCGAAGCGTGCCTTGAATGCGATTCCATCAGGCAGCGACCGATGAGTCAATGGCAGAGGATCGAGTAGCCTGAGCATTGCCCCCGCGATTCCTGTAGTGGATCATGCGGGTCAGAAGATGATGATGAACTTTCTTAGCCCCTGTCACGTCCTTTAAAGCGATATACAAACCCTTTCGTTCAGGAAATCTCGATTGACTCTCGTGTACAACGAGATCATTCGAAGTCGGACGCATTTTCATCGTCATTCTTCAGACGCATCCCCCCCTTCTGCCCCAATGCGAGTTATAATCAAACTTTCTTTTCTCTTTGGCGAAACTTTTGCATCGTGTTCACGATTGCTCGGCTCATTCCAATTCCCATTAAAGCCGTGATGAGCTTGAGAAATTCTTGTGGGAGATATGTTTGCCTCTTATCCCTGTCCCTCCCTCTCGCACGCACATTTCTTCCAGCCACAGGAACTTTAAATTCTCTTCGCTGTGTTGTGGTTTTAATTTGAATAACCCACGGGTATTCAAACATGCACACGTTCACCAGTGTACCGTGAGACACGTGAAATTAAATAAATCCCAACACTATCTACGCAAGCAAACAGACATGCACAGACAGACAACGCGTCTACTCGCCCATAGTCCACGGGATGTCTCTTATGGCAAGCGTTGGCCTTGGAATGTGTTCCAAGAAAAAGTTGTATCCTCAGAGCGAGCGACGGGGGCACAGTGAGAGTGTGAGAAAAAAGGGAGGGAGAACAGAAAAAAAAAGAGCACTGCTCATCAAAAGTCCTCTCGTTGAATTTCGCAACAACCCTGCTTTGGTGGAGGAAAAAGGACTACAAGATGACGGCACGGGATAAAATTATCACATCAGGATAAAGTTTTCATCTTAATTAAATTAAATCACACATAAATTGCAGTAGTTTTATATTTATGCATAGACAACTATTAATTTTCTTCTATGTTTTTTCTATGTTTATTTTTTTTTTTGTCTATGTTTTTATTTCACCGTAAATCCTTTTTGGCTGATTATCTGGTATATTGATGAAAGAAATGTCTTACCTATACCTCAACGATTTAACATTTCAATTCAATGCCATTAAAAATGTACTGGTGAGGCGCCGCAGTCACTGGATCTATTCAAAAGTGTCTCCTTAGCCGGGCGCATTCCCCCCCTGAAGGCAGCAGCTTATTATTCACGTCCTTCTGCTCTCCCACAGACCGGCCTTCTATTATACCTTCTGTTGTGCCAGTCATGGCGCACATCTAAAGTGGGACCGTCGACAGAATAACATATCAAATGAATAGAGATAATTTAATGAAGAAATTGTGGATGAAGTTGACTAAATTTGAAAGGACACTGCAATGGGTGTCATCGTCTAATGACCGATCGACCGTAATCTGAATCCTGGCGCGAGTGCACGAGTATTATTCCGCGAAACCATAGTCCGACGTCTGGGTGCCGCCATGAGGTACATAAATAACCGAGGAGTACCAACGATTGCACCGTTAGCCTTGTCTATGGCCTGTATCCGTTTTCCTCACAATCTCACTCTCTCTCTCTCACTCAG
Source organism: Eristalis pertinax (assembly GCA_907269125.1). NCBI lineage: Eukaryota > Metazoa > Arthropoda > Insecta > Diptera > Syrphidae > Eristalis > Eristalis pertinax. Next base: position 6,221,869 of record OU026147.1, on the reverse strand, counting down.
TGGCGGCCTATTGGTCTTTGCCATTGAATGGCAACAACTCGTATCCTCTTTGCTTCTGCGGGTCAAGGAGCCTCAGCATGATTCTGAATGCGTCTGAGAACGGTACTGCGACGAGGTACTAGATGTCTCTGCTAGACCGGGAAATAAAACAATTCTGAGACGCGATAGCATCAAGCTGCAATCTTTTATTTTTTTAGTCAAAGAACAACATGTCGTTTCAATCTTAGTCCACGCCCATTGAGCACGGTACTAGGGACTTTACGTTGCACACCATATACGAGTACCTGTCATCAAACCATTGGCTGAGGGGACAGGATTGCTTTACGGCCTCACCGTTACGGCATACGTAGTAGATTCGGCAGTGCTCCTTATTTCGGAAAATGTACCCGTTCGACTTTTCAGCGCAATCCAAGATGTCCGGATCAACTTGACCGTCCTTAGGCATTATGGTTGCCGTTGGTCTTGGTGGAGTTGTTGGTCTATGAATGGTTCTTGATCTCATTGCGGGCTTATTGGTGCAATCAACGGCATTCGGTTGGTTGCAAACATTTATGGTGGTGTCGAAGAAGAGCCCACTAGGACAGAAGTGGGTCGTGAAATCTCCGCCAGTGCACACGTAGAACTTCGAGCAGTCAGATGGATCTCGGACCATGTAGCCTTCGTATTGTCCTTCGCAAGAATAGGGATTCACTGATGGAGGCTGCGGAGTGGAAGGCGTCGACGGTGTGGAAGGTTTCGGTGTTGAAGGCGGCAACGGTGTGGAAGGTTTCGGTGTGGAAGGCGTCGGTGTAGATGGTTTCGGTGTGGAAGGCGTCGGTGTAGAAGGTTTCGGTGCGGAAGGAGTCGGTGTAGATGGTTTCGGTGTGGAAGGCGTCGGTGTAGAAGGTTTCGGTGTGGAAGGAGTCGGTGTAGATGGTTTCGGTGTGGAAGGCGTCGGTGTAGAAGGCGTCGTTGGATTGTTGCTGCAGTCTACTGCCGACGGATGATTGCAAACATTTATGGTGGTGTCGAAGAAGAGCCCACTAGGACAGAAGTGGGTCGTGAAATCTCCGCCAGTGCACACGTAGAACTTCGAGCAGTCAGATGGATCTCGGACCATGTAGCCTTCGTATTGTCCTTCGCAAGAATAGGGATTCACTGATGGAGGCTGCGGAGTGGAAGGCGTCGACGGTGTGGAAGGTTTCGGTGTTGAAGGCGGCAACGGTGTGGAAGGTTTCGGTGTGGAAGGCGTCGGTGTAGATGGTTTCGGTGTGGAAGGCGTCGGTGTAGAAGGTTTCGGTGTGGAAGGAGTCGGTGTAGATGGTTTCGGTGTGGAAGGCGTCGGTGTAGAAGGCGTCGTTGGATTGTTGCTGCAGTCTACTGCCGACGGATGATTGCAAACATTTATGGTGGTGTCGAAGTAGAGCCCACTAGGACAGAAGTGGGTGGTCGCCTGTCCGCCGGCACACACGTAGAACTTCGAGCAGTCAGATGGATCTCGGAACATGTAGCCTTCGTATTGGCCTTCGCATGAATTGGGATCCACTGATGGAGGCTGCGGAGTAGAAGGCGTCGACGGTGTGGAAGGCTTGGGCGTGGAAGGTGTCGGTGTGGAAGGCGCCGGTGTAGAAGGTTTCGGTGTGGAAGGCGTCGGTGTAGAAGGTTTCGGTGTGGAAGGAGTCGGTGTCGATGGTTTCGGTGTGGAAGGCGTCGGTGTAGAAGGCGTCGTTGGATTATTGCTGCAGTCTACTGCCGACGGATGATTGCAAACATTTATGGTGGTGTCGAAGTAGAGCCCACTAGGACAGAAGTGGGTGGTCGCCTGTCCGCCGGCACACACGTAGAACTTCGAGCAGTCAGATGGATCTCGGAACATGTAGCCTTCGTATTGGCCTTCGCATGAATTGGGATCCACTGATGGAGGCTGCGGAGTAGAAGGCGTCGACGGTGTGGAAGGCTTGGGCGTGGAAGGTGTCGGTGTGGAAGGCGCCGGTGTAGAAGGTTTCGGTGTGGAAGGCGTCGGTGTAGAAGGTGTCGGTGTAGAAGGCGTCGTTGGATTGTTGCTGCAGTCTACTGCCGACGGATGATTGCAAACATTTATGGTGGTGTCGAAGTAGAGCCCACTAGGACAGAAGTGGGTGGTCGCCTGTCCGCCGGCACACACGTAGAACTTCGAGCAGTCAGATGGATCTCGGAACATGTAGCCTTCGTATTGGCCTTCGCATGAATTGGGATCCACTGATGGAGGCTGCGGAGTAGAAGGCGTCGACGGTGTGGAAGGCTTGGGCGTGGAAGGTGTCGGTGTGGAAGGCGCCGGTGTAGAAGGTTTCGGTGTGGAAGGAGTCGGTGTAGATGGTTTCGGTGTGGAAGGCGTCGGTGTAGAAGGCGTCGTTGGATTGTTGCTGCAGTCTACTGCCGACGGATGATTGCAAACATTTATGGTGGTGTCGAAGTAGAGCCCACCAGGACAGAAGTGGGTCGTCGTCTGTCCGCCGGTACACACGTAGAACTTCGAGCAATCAGATGGATCTCGGAACATGTAGCCTTCGTATTGGCCTTCGCATGAATTGGGATCCACTGATGGAGGCTGCGGAGTAGAAGGCGTCGACGGTGTGGAAGGCTTGGGCGTGGAAGGTTTCGGTGTGGAAGGCGTCGGTGTAGAAGGTTTCGGTGTGGAAGGAGTCGGTGTAGATGGTTTCGGTGTGGAAGGCGTCGGTGTAGAAGGAGTCGGTGTAGACGGCGTCGTCGGATTGTTGCTGCAGTCTACTGTCGCCGAATCATGGCAATCATTTGTAATCGTGTCGAAATACTCCCCACTAGGGCAGAAGTGAGGGATGTCATATCCGTTAGAGCACACGTAGAACTTGGAGCAGTCATTTTCGTCTCTTATCCTGTCGTCATTCGCATGACCGTCACACCGATTTGGATCCGATGTGGGCGGACTTGGTGGGGACGGATTCGGGGCCGGCGCAGGTGTGGTTTCGCATTCGCGATTACAAATCTCGCACGGTGGGCAGCTCCCAATTACACACGATTGTTTCGCACTGTCGAACTTCTCAGTGAAATCACAGTAGGCTTGATACGATTGGCCATTCTCACACAACAGGTATCCACGGCATTCTAAAGGATCTTGAACTTTCCACCCGTTCTCTTTGCCCTCACATAAATCTGTGGCAGCGGCTCGAGCAAGGAGCTGCGCCATAAAAAAAACCGCCACGACATTCACGATTCGACACCCAACGGGTAGTCCAGCGAAAAAGTTCCGAAACGGATGGTCTGTCATCGATGTTGCGCAAGAGCTTAGATTAGTTCGTAACTGCATTGCACCTCGACGGTGTGCTGCTTTTATATGAAATTCCCTCGTCCATCTGCGGATAACTGGAGTGGCTGTCGATTGCGATAAGGCGTTGTTTGAAGGACGTCGAGTGGTTCCGCGGAAGAGATTGATTGGCCCCTAATTGCTTTTTGAGGGGATGCCACAAGTGTCACAAGTGCCACAAGTACCACAAGTACCACTGACCTCCTCTAGTGGCTATTAATAAATTAATTGATAACGATATCTCTTGTCTATCTGGTCAATTACACTCCCGACTGCATGCTTGCCACGAGAAACAAAGAGTCAGGCCAAGGTGTCCGCAGGAGGCATTTGCGTCGTCATCAATGGCATTCCGTTTTTGGGAAAGTCGCCGTCTCTTTCTTCATTGTCACCATTCAGACAGCGTCACAGACAATGCACGGAGCCACAGAACACCGAACGGAGAACAGAGAACGACAAAAAGGCCCATCCACCGCGATAGCCAAAATGCAATCTCACTAACGAGCTGTGTCATTCGATCGCTATCGCCTCCTGATACACGATCTTACACGAGCCATCGACGTTATCGCGAACCGTAGCATCAAGTAATTAACTTTGTATCTGATCATCTGTGTGACGTGTAATTTATACCAATCGTTTGCTATATAACGCAATGTAACGTCGGCCAGGCGGTAAAGTTGTACCGCAGACACTGCTGGCGCTACAATGACACTCTGTGTTGGATTAATTCTGTGCCTTGCAGGCATCGTTGGCACGGTCACAGCCGAATCATTCAGTCAGTGTGCCGGAAGGGCAACCGATGAATTTATTCCCGGCCGGAAAGGATGCAGATCGTTCATCTTTTGCAGCGCCGACTTCTCCTATGAAGATAGTTGCCCGATGGGTCTGTACTTTAACCCGGACACGGGTATTTGTGACGATCCCGCCAATGTGCCGTGCGAGGATGATGAATCAACTGACGTACAAGTCGTAAATAAGCAGAAGGAACCCCCGATCTCAATTTTGCTCCCCGATCCAGCCCTGATCGAACCAAAGGTGACGCCGAAAGCAGCAAAGCCAACGCCACACGGACCGCCAATGTGGTCTCCCACAGAGCCACAGGCGACAAACAATACAGCAACAGGAAGTACCCCATGGCCAACAACAACTCCTACTCCACGGTGGACAACAACAACATTAGGCATCCCAGCGAATGTCTCAAATTGGCCGACGTCAACGACAACGGTCACGACCACAACGACCGAGGAGGTGACATGGTCCACCCCGAATACCACTCCACCGTCGTCGCCCTCCTCGCTCTTCGACATCGTGAGAGAGCGCTGCAGCAAGGTAATGGGTGGATACTTCGCCTATCCCAACGAGTGCAGGTACTTCTACCGCTGTACAAACGGCCAGCTGAGCAAGCAGGAATGCGCCCCGGGATACGGCTGGGATGCCAGGCTCAAGATGTGCACCACCTCGGGTTGTTCATTCAGAGACGTGCCGATAGTAAATAAAAAGAAATAAAGTCTATGTTCCACATCGCAGATGTCCCCAAACTGTTTGCTCTTCTTTTCCGGTCTTCTCTGTTCTTCGTGTTGTTAAACAGGGGCGAATTCTTCTGAATGCCAAGACAGAACATGCGGCACGGCGGTTATTCAATCCCCCTAACGAGAACTGATGTCACTCGATGTTTATCTCGTGAAGAGACAACTGTCAACATTTCGCCAAAAACAATATCGCAAAGCGACATAGCTAGTAATTGACTTTTCCCATCGCACACTCGATCTATTTAGTGATTAAGCTGTGCGAACGGCTGCCTATATAACGAGGTGTAGCGTCCGGGTAACAGCAAAGTAAATTTCACAACTGTCGCTACTATGCGACTTCTAACTGGATTAATTTTGTGCCTGGCGACCCTCATTGCTGGGGCTACTGCTAGGGCATTCAGTCAGTGTTCGAGTGTGCCCCGAGGATCGTATATTTCTGGAAACAGCGGGTGTAGGTCGTTCATCTTGTGCAATGGGGACGCTTCTTATGAGGATAGTTGCCCTGTTGGCCTGGCGTTTAACCCACTAAATGGTGTCTGTGATGACCCTGCAAATGTTCAGTGTGCGGATGATTTGATTGACTTGCCAAAGGAAACTATTTCTGCGGTAAGTAGCAGCTTAATTCCAATAATTTTGAGGCCGAGTCGACGACGGCCGGGTGAATCACCAACTCCTCCAATTCGTTCCACAACAACGTCTTCTCGGCCGACAAGTCCACCGATCTTTCTTAAAAAACGCTCATCGAGTTCACAGAGCTCTACGCTTTTGCCAACAACCACTACCCTGAGTGAATCCAATTCCCCAATTCCGGATTCAACTACAACTCCGAGAGTGAGGCCATCCACACCAACAACGAGTACTTCCAGCTCTCCTGTGCGGTCAACAACAACAACGGGTGCGTCCAGCACTCCAACTTGGTCGACCACAACGTCATCAAGTTCTCCAATTCGGGATTCAACTACAACTCCGGGCGTGTGGTCATCCACACCAACAACGAGTACTTCCAGCTCATCTGTGTGGTCAACAACAACAACAACGGGTGCGTCCAGCACTCCAACTTGGACAACCACACCGTCATCAAGTTCTCCAATTCGGGATTCAACTACAACTACGGGCGTGTGGTCATCCACACCAACAACGATTACGTCCAGCTCACCTGTGTGGTCAACAACAACAACAACGGGTGCGTCCAGCACTCCAACTTGGTCGACCACAACGTCATCAAGTTCTCCAATTCGGGATTCAACTACAACTCCGGGCGTGTGGTCATCCACACCAACAACGAGTACTTCCAGCTCATCTGTGTGGTCAACAACAACAACAACGGGTGCGTCCAGCACTCCAACTTGGACAACCACAACGTCATCAAGTTCTCCAATTCGGGATTCAACTACAACTCCGGGCGTGTGGTCATCCACACCAACAACGAGTACATCCAGCTCTCCTGTGTGGTCAACAACAACAACAACGGGTGCGTCCAGCACTCCAACTTGGTCGACCACAACGTCATCAAGTTCTCCAATTCGGGATTCAACTACAACTACGGGCGTGTGGTCATCCACACCAACAACGAGTATATCCAGCTCACCGGTGTGGTCAACAACAACAACAATGGGTGCGTCCAGCACTCCAACTTGGTCAACCACAACGTCATCAAGTTCTACAATTCGGGATTCAACTACAACTCCGGGCGTGTGGTCATCCACACCAACAACGATTACGTCCAGCTCACCTGTGTGGTCAACAACAACAATAACGGGTGCGTCCAGCACTCCAACTTGGTCGACCACAACGTCATCAAGTTCTCCAATTCGGGATTCAACTACAACTACGGGCGTGTGGTCATCCACACCAACAACGAGTACATCCAGCTCACCTGTGTGGTCAACAACAACAACAACGGGTGCGTCCAGCACTCCAACTTGGTCAACCACAACGTCATCAAGTTCTACAATTCGGGATTCAACTACAACTACGGGCGTGTGGTCCTCCACACCAACAACGAGTACATCCAGCTCTCCTGTGTGGTCAACAACAAAATCGAACTCACCTCTGTGGTCAACAACGACGAGCAACGCTCCGCACTGGTCATCACCACCTACACGCCCCACGACAAGACCAGCTCCTACATCAACCGCCTTGCCACCAACCTGGCCAACGCCCAACTGGTCACTCTCCACAACTCCAGGCGTAACTTCATGGGGTACGGCTTCATCGACGCCCCTCAGGACCACCTCGGCTAGTCCAGCATCGACGACCATGGTGTCCGCTAGAGAGCTCTGCATCCAGCAGACTGCAGGATACTTCGCATATCCAGACGATTGTCGCTACTTCTACCGCTGCACCAATGGTGTCTTGGTGATGCAGCAGTGCTCCAACGGCTACGGCTGGGACGCCGCTCTCAAAAGATGCACCCCCACCCGTTGTTAATCCAAAATAAAGGTTAGCACCCGTCTGTCCTTCTCTAAGGTCACATCGCAGCATAACTCATAAGTCTCGCCTTTTTCTCGTCCCATCGCTCTTTAATCGGATCTCAGTTATCCGACCATGATCCAGTCAGCAAATCAATCAACGGAATTTGTCTCACATTCTGAATGTCAGCGGTGTCAGCAACTCGTGCGTCACCGGTAATTGATTAGTTGTGTCCTGATAAGCGGTAGGAGTCTCACAGCCCGAGAGCGACCACTCCAGATACGACGTTATCTTCGCAATTGCCTCAAGTGGCACATTTCTTCGATGAATGGGTTATCTTTCGTCTACTCCAGCGTAACTTGTCTTCACTTGGGTGCCACATTAAGTGCTGGAATGCGTTGGCTAACGACAAGTGGAGCGGTGGGGTCTCTTGTGACATTTCACACACAACAGCCAAAGTCACGACCATCAATGGAGACCCAATAATCGACGCATCCCCCTTCCACCTAGGAGTAGCGGTCGTTATGCCCTTCAATTAGCGCCGACACAAGAAGGTCCTGCTGCTCCCACGGACGTCTTGTGTCACATTCGCCCCCAATTGGATTGAATCGCAACAATCTGATGATGTCTCATGTTTGACTCATCCACACTGACGGTGGTCGCTTTTGTTTCGATTCGTGCTCGGTCTGCGGTCGTGGTCTGGTGTGTGTGATCAGACGTCTGGTCCTGAGATGATAACACACATTTTTAAGGTTCATCTACTTGAGCAGAGCGAATTGAATCGCAAAAGTTTCCCCTTCACTCCTTGTGGCTCGTTTACGAGTCTGTGTTGGTCGTTTATGAGGGGTTATGGAACCCTCTGTAGATGCCTCTCTCTCTCTCTCTCTCTGAATGCGTCTCCCAGTGTCAGCATGAATTCAATTAAGCACAATGCAATTAATGCGACTCGACGGGAAGTTGGGCCAAAGTGGTGTGGCAAGTGTAACTTTCACCTGAGGCTCTGCCCTCGGAAAAATGCATTGGATTGGATTGGATCTAACGGCTCTGCTCGGTGAGGGGCGAGTTTGTCGTTTCGCCACTGGCATCTGACGTCTTTCTTGTCTGCTCTCGGCGGTGGTTTGCGTCACGTAAAGTGTACCTTTTCACGTCAATTTAGAGTGTCTCAAATGGGTGCGCAAAAAAAAAACCCCTAGTCAGTGTTTAATCCTCTCGACAGTGTTCGACACCGACGTCACATCTCGATAGCGTCTCATGGATTCCAGTGTCCTTGCGTTTATAGGAAAGTCCTACGAAGTTTAATGATCCTCTCAGAATGTATGTCATGGCCATGGCAATCGTTCAAGCTGACAAGCACCCATACCCCGGGAGAAAGTGTTCATTTGATTGGTGAATCCACTTCTGCCCAAACGACTCATAAATCCCAGCATAAAAGCTCACAACTTTACTGCTGGTCCATGGCGCACCAAAATTGCTCGAAACATCGTACAAAACATTCTCTGCCAGAGGTGTGTGCTTAACGATGCACTGATGGCGCGCGAGATGAAAAAGGATAGGCGATACACACACACACACACAAAGATGTGTGTGTGTCCAGTGGATGTGGCTCCCCAATGACATTGCTCTGGCCACATGGGTTACAGCTCTAATGCAATTCAGTCGTTAGTCGTTTATTGTTTTTGCGAACAACAACAGCCCTGTCCCGAGGGGCCTTAAAATGATCGTAAAACACGCAAGGACATCGCCATAATACGATGAGAAGAGCATTCGAATTGTTCGCCACCAGATGGGATGAGCCGCATTTTCCGCAAAGGAAATGTGCAGATGCACAGATGAGGTTTTTCTTTTTCAATTAAACGCACAAGCAGTAAGCACCCTTGAAGGGTTGTATTCGCACATGGCGACTGATTGTTTTCAAATGAATGCATCCGGCAGACATTGTTTTTTCATCAGAACCGCCTTTGAACGTTCAACAATAAGGATCCTTTGGAGCTTCCCCCTCGCTCCGACTATTCAATTAATAAATGCAAATGCGCGACCTTAACATACGCACACGCTTGCTAACGCACACACACACACACAAGCGGCGTCTAATTCAATTTCTATCCATTCACCCTACGTTCGGGCAGGCAGCCACGCGTCTCATTGATCTGCGGACGCTGTTCATGGGCATTATCATTTCGAATTAGCATATTAATTTCACGTAAATCAAATGGGAGTGCAAATAAAACTGCTGCCGAGCAATTTGTGCAGACTAATTTAATATGATAGTGGATATTTGCTCGTCAGAATCTCTGCTGATTTTTGCTGCTTGTCGCGACACACGCTACTGCACTGTACGCGTGCGGAAATGGATCAACATGGCGGCAGGATGGCAAAAAAAAGACAAAACAAATAAACACCCCATTTGTTTGGGTGGTTTTAAATTCAATTCGAATGTAATTAAAAGTGAAAATAATTAACAGCCTCTGACTTGGTTCTTCGGAGGCATTTCACACATCGCCTGTCGATGATTACACTCATTGCGTGTGAAATATGTCAACAAAAATACCACAAATTGTGCACTTTACGCCACTCAGCGTGACCAGATTATGGGGATAGGAAAAGCGATTTAAATAAAACGGCAACGGTGTGAGATACCAGTTTTTTTTTTTCGATGTGACATTCGGCAGTGCTTCAAGGTGCGGCGGAGTTATTCCGGAATTTCGCAATTTTTTCTCATAAACTTGTATAATGATGAAATGGCAAATATTACAGTATATTTTTACAGTCGGATGTCATTGGTAAATGTGACAGCTGCTGAAACATAACAATTGGAAAAACTATCACTGCTATCTGGTCACATGTTCTAGATTCACCCGAAAGTAGGCAACAAAATCGCATCTACTTCACAAGCGATGTGCACCAACGATTGTGTAAAATCGCAAAAATACGATATTACCTGGATAACATTAAATCAATAGGATTTCAAATAAAATTGTCCATGACTAAACCTCAAGGAAGCTTCCGCATCACGATACGAACGTATACATCGTTCACTAATAAGGTCCCACCGAAAATCCCTCCCTCAAGGGACCAAATCGAAAACGCCTCAGTCCCTGGACTTACCTAATCTCTTTGACACATCAAACAAACCCTCCGGTGAGCCCAAAACCTTGTCACGGTTGTTGTTCAACCTTCAACCTAAGTGGCCGCCCATCTACGTCAGATTGGTTTCGCTTTCCTATACCAAAAAGGACACAAAGCTCCTTTGATTGTCCCCTCATTTGAATGATTTCGAGTTCCTCGAACTTTCAAATATGCCAACCATTTGCCGTCTGACTAGGCGCCCCTTCAGCTGGGGATAATAACGTCGAAAATTTACGCGAAGCTTATTTGCATCTAAATAACCCATCAAACGTAACGACGTTAGTGAGGACTAGCCATTATCACAAGTTATTGCATGCTCTACACACGCCTGTTGGAGGGGGGGGACACACGCGGCGGATGAGTCGACAACGACGAGGACTAGCGCCAACTTTATCCATGTCCGTGCACTCCTTCGTCTGACAGTTGGAGAATGAAGTGAAGTGTGGATTGCGACGCTGTCATGAAGCTCACGCGGAAGACGCAAACATCATTAATCACTCGAGGCAGAGCGCAAAGCAGAGAAAAGGATAATAATCAAATGTGTGCGTGCCATCCAGTTGTGACATCTCGTTCTCCGCAGGCTCACTGAGACGGCGATGATGATGAGATGTGACGCACAGTCCTTCAGTTTGAGAAGCAGAGAGATGAGAAATGAGCAGAAGAAGGGTGGCAACAGAAATAAACTGTAAACATTTGCGATTTGATTAATGTGTCAGATTCGTTCACTGATGGAACGTGGGCGAACGAGCACGCCACCCCCATCGGACAGGTGAGGTGATCAATTTTATGAGTCCTTGCGGATGCCCACCGGGGGGCAGTTAAAAACTTTGAGATCTTCCGCTAATGCCGACAACTGCAACAGATGCCATTCCCGGCGATGCCACATTTTCGCCGTGGAAACTGACAACACTTGAGAATGAATGACGATGGAAAAACATTCGCCGTTAAGACAAACTACCCCGCACAAGGAAGACGACTCCCTGGGCTGAGTGAAGAATGACGAATGCCATAAAAGTTAAACAAAAAGAAAAAAATGAAAAAAAAAAACAAGCAGCATAAAATCATCCACAACCAAGTTAATTCGCAGTCGTTAGGTGCCGCCTTAGAGGCTCACACCCCCTCAGCCGGCGTGCCACGTGCCACTTAAGAGAGAAAGATGGCTGCTGCTTCACTTCTGTTCGAAGAGCACACCGGGTGAGGCAACAAGAAACACAAAACACACACCTTCTCCACACAGACGTTCGCTTGTCAATAATCCATTGAACCACACCCAGTTGGGAGCTTGGGGCATCAACGGAAGCGACCAGACAAACTGCCACCACAAATTAAATGCTTGCCACAATCGACGGGCACGTAGGCAATTTTTGGAGCGAAAAATCCATGCTCCAGGATGACGGAGTGCTCCATCATAAATCGTGTCCGACTGCGTTTGGTGCGGAAGGAGGGGGGGGGGGGGGGGGGAAGGAAGGAATCGAACGACGCGCTCATGAATATTTATTTCACATAGCTTGTCCTTAAATTTAAGCCAATCAACTTCAGAGTTACAGTCACGCTGGATACGTGAAGGAGGCCGACGCGGATGAGTGTGATCCTTGCGATTTTGAGGGCCTCTCAAGTTCGCTGGCATACGCTCGTCGAGCACTCTTCATAGGCTCCACGCATGGCCTTCGATTAATATCCGAGTGAACGATTAGCGTGCCAAGATGATGAAGGGGTTCGAAGTGGCTGGATGGTTGGTTCGTGGGAGGCAACTGCCTCTCCTAATTAGGGTAATGATGGTGCGTGGGACGTGATTTATTGTGATCGCATTTATTTCAAAGATATTTACTCGGTGTATTAGTGGCGTTATTAGCGTAAGGTTATCGACGTGCCATCGAGGGTTGGCCGGGGTGCGAGTGGATTGTGGGGATGATATGCTCGTCGAAGGGAGTGAATTATTCTCCCCCGAAAGAATGCCGTCATTCCGATGCCGAGGCTTTTGGCGAACCTTTGATGAATTGTTGGTGTGTCCTGGAGGCGGGCTGAGTGATTTTTTGGGAACATGATTCATATTGTCTCTTGCTCAATAAGTTTCCCCTGTCACAAGTCCTTCTGAAGGGGGGTAGCATTGAAACGAAGCTGCCATTGAAACCAACAACACCGTCCATATGCACAGACTCGTCATGTGTTTCGAATTGAAATGTGAAACTATTAATCATTGAAACCCTCTAATTAGTCTCATCAATTCATTTCACAAATGGACCACAATTAAAAGGAACCAACCATTTGCCAGCCAATGAATTACGTAGCACTCCACAAATTGATACCATCATTCACAGCCGCCCACCGAACAAGCTGACTGTCGTCCTTTACAGACGCCCGCCCGCCCATCGACCAAGGGTCTAATCAATTGGAATTTATTAAAATTTCTTGTTGAAAATCGAAACGTGGAATTGATTTCCATCCATATTCATTCGGTTACATCGGCACTGATGTGGAATGTATTTCACAAATCTCGTCAACGGCCTAAACTCCCTTGCCCCAGCCTCAATGCGTCAACACGAGGCGATAAATAGACGCTGTGGAGCATAATTAAAAGCACGAAATGTGTGTTGCCCATGTAAGTGGGAGTCTCGCATTCCTGTGGGACTTGAGTTAGAACCCATGTGAATTATATAGCAGTCCTGACAGTGTGACAGAAAAGGAATGATGTTTCTGGGACTCCTACGAATTCATGTGACGCACCACACTCCTGGGCTGCTTTAAGTGTGCAGCCTACGAGAGCAAACTTCAAGCCGGTGTGTAATAGTCTCCTTGTCACACCGACTGTAACCACTGCAAACAGGTAGAACATTTTCCATATCACTCTGTGTAGCCCCACCACTGCATGGTGGGCGAAAAACACATCCGAACAGTATAAAGATTTGTGCACATCCAACGTCACAATGTATCCCATTGTATACTGGCATCCATTCATCAGGTTGCCATGTTCGACTTCAAGGAATTGCAACAATTCACGAAGGTAACACGGATTAAGAGCATAGCACTCGTTTCAATCCAGGTTAGACACCATTTTCAATCCCACACCCAGCGGGCGTCGGATCAACGAATGGACTTTGGACGCATTTAAGTGAGAAGTGCTCCGGTTTGACATGATTGCCACTAACTTTGATGCGGGAATTCTTTGACGGAGATCTGAAATGAATACCCTCGTGCAGCTGGAGGCGAACGTTCTCGCCAGGCAACATTGTCTCGAATAAAGGATGTAGATTTGGATTGAATTGTGGAACACCAACGAATACAATTTAACGTCGTTTGTTTGTGAAGGAGAATGAGAAAATTCAAATTCAATTCAAACCCTCATCAAAAAAAAAAACAAAAAAGTTGAGTAACCAATTTGGAACTATGAGGAACTCCAGTGAAAAATAGTCTCAAAAGCATTGTCTGCTTTCAGGATGAAAACATAAAATTCTCCGAAAAAGTACACGAAACGTTTTTTTTTTTTTTTGTTGCGCCCATTATTTACCATTCCAATATATGACATTGACAGGGAATGAATGTCTCGCAACCATAAGCCACCAACTCTCACCGCGGCCTCCAACGGCAGCCGTAAATCAGTTGAAGTGTAAAAAAATCTCTCCCTCCGCCACTCGAGTACCGCGTCAATCGCCCAAATGGTGGCCTCGTCAATGCCACATGCAGGACAATTCAAATCGAACTCGGTCATAAATTACTGAACCATTTTAAGCACGAGCTACTGGCCCGCGTATTCACACAGTCCACTCGTCAGTGTTTGGATGCCCTTCACTCACTTCACTTGAATGTGAAATACCCTGGCATTTACAACTTCATTCCCTTTGATAAATTAATCAACGAGCATTCGCAGGACCTGTCAAAGTTTGTCACAAAAAATAAAATACATCTCTGATTGGTGATTAAAAGCGTTCAATGCTCTCCTCAGCCTCTTTCTATTTCATTTACCGACCGAAGGCCAGAATGAATGTAGCACGGCTCAGGAGGTGGATTTTTAAGCTATTTACCACAGTTGATGGAAGAGAAGGAATGATTGATTCGGAGAAGGCTTCAAGTTTATTCATCAAAGTCCCACCTCATCGACAACCAACCTCACACCAAGGTCAGCCGAGCAGACGACATTGACTGCGTCAAAAGCAAGCGAGCCCAAACGAATACACAAAACGAATGACAGCTTATCCTTGTCATAAACGGCACGTACAGTTCATTCACCCTCCATTCGAATTCCTTTCAGGCCATTTGATTTCATCCGACAAATGTGATGTTCTGTCATAAAATAATTAAACCCGACGCCACTCCATTAACTTTTACGGCTCATGATGACGATGTAGGAGCAGGAGGCTCATCCAAAAATCACACTTAATCCTTTAAGGGATGCAACTCACTTCTGTGTGACGACAGTGTGCACGGTGTGGATGAAGCATTTTCCAATCAAGACTTACAGATCGTAAAAAACAAATTAACTTCTGTTGGCAACCGTCCACAGGCGGTAAACATGTGGGCAAAACTTTTGAGACGAATCCCATGACCGAATAAGTTTTTTGCCCACTTATTCGGGGATTCGTTGCGACATAAACTGGCATTTGTTCACCTAAAGCAGGCGAAAGTTCCTTTGGACATGCTGTGCGTGTGTGTTTGAATGTATGCCAAATGCGATGGTAGATTAGAGTTCAGAAAGTTTGTCTGGTCACGATGAGAACACAAAACTCGGTTGTTTTGTGGGTGGCCAGCAGGTGGAAAAACTTCCCCAGAGAGACTTACTTATTCGACAATTATTTCAAGGGCAGATGTCGACGACTGTGCTCCTGTAGATAGATGATTAGGGGAGAATGTTGGATTGATGGTCTGCTCTGGGGGTGTACACAAGTTTTCTTGTCCAATTTAATGGCGTAAGTTTTCAGCAGTCAGCAGTCAGCGAAACAACGAATCAGAGTTCTACAGGTTTGCCCGTGTTGGTCAGAACGAAGTGGAACCCTTACGCAACGCATGCAAAATTTTGTTCGCTTTAAGGCAGACAACGGTATGCTTGTCCAATTAGGTGAGAGTAAGCAAGTAAATGTTTAATTTTTCGCAAATATTTGCTCATAAATTCAATTGTCTGAGTATTTGACATCAGATTTCGAAGTCAACAATTGGCAACATCCACCTCGCCCTTCTTGGCGTATGTTAAAGTTTAAAGACCACCGCCAACCATCCACTAAATGATTCATAGAACCATTTGCGTTTCAAGCAGCCAACCAGCAGCGGTAGCATTGTTTTCATTCTCATCGCCATCTTTCACTTCTCCGCCAGACGACGCATCACGACCGTATCCCATTTCGCTTGTGGGGTAGTTGGCGGGGGAGGGGTGCCCCCATAAGGAAAACACAATATCCATGATGCGCAAGCTAAGTGGATATTATTATTACACTTTCAGACATTAAAACCAAGGATTTATGTTCTCTCCTTCAATTTTTCTCATTTTCTCTGACTCTCACTCCCCCGTCGGAATGCTCTGCTGGTCTGGTCTCAGGGTATTTTTATGCTTAAGTGTGTGCACATATCAATGTCATTTAATACCAGTCCCCCACCGACGACAACGTGGACCACGAATGTTACTGAATGCTGTGAGCTGAGTGCGATGCGCCGCCAACAGTCGCCAACCTATGCATGGTGTGAGCTTAAATGGTGTGCCAATAATCGTATGAGATACATTTAACCAACCATCGAATTGTCAATAAAATCCACATGTCGTTAAGAGACGAGCATTTTTTTTTTGTTCCCCTCCATCCTTCCTTCCGCTCTCGTTTGTATGTTCTCCTTTTTTGAGGGGGCAATAGTTAGTTGGTGGGTACATTTTATTGGGATTCCCTTGAATGTATCTGCAGCATTATCCTTATTTCGTATCGTAAAGCTGAAGAGGAGGAATATAATCTTTTTTTTATGATCATGGTTTTGTACATGAATGCATGAATTTTGTTGCACAGCCTCATAAAGTGGTGTGGAATTTCGATGGATTTGTCATTATCGATGGATTGTGGCATTTGCGATTGAGTTCGAATGGTTTATGCGAACATTTGTTGAATGAGACCGGTAATAGCTTTGGTTTTCATAATAATCAATTTCCTTCTTGTTGATTCTCATTTTTGTAAGGTACCTCCCGTGTGGGAATGGTTTTCGCATGATTTTTTTTGCCATTGTGACGTGTTTGGGACCGATGGTAGTCGATTGACTACCGGTATTGTGCACTCGTATAATTCTTCAGATGTCCTCAACGCCAACTGGGCCAGAGATCGCAGGCAGAACTATTCTCTGGAAAATATCAAGGGCTTTCTCATCCGCTTGGCATGAGTTATTTTCCGTCGTCACGCCCACAACACGTTCATAATTTCCTTCATTTCGTTGTCAAACCAATTACCTCGCATCCATCTCCGACAAGCGAAGCCAGTCGTTCTCTTTTGTCATCCACAAGCCAATGCCAGGCATAGTTCATAGTCACACTCTCCGAACAAATGGCAACACCACGCCACGCCGAGCAGATGTCCATGTGCCCAGATTCGGATTCTGTCATCGCGGCACGAATGCAATGGAATTCATTCAAACCTTGAAAGCGATTGGGGATTGTTCACTGGACTCCACTCACGCTGCATTAGCCGCTGCAATTATGTCTGCCGGCTGCGGTTTAAACCGTATGCAAGCATTTGTATGAAAGACCTTCAGCCCGTTTCGTGAAACCGGACGCTTTAGCAGCCAGATTTGCTGCTAGCCCCAACTTTGCTCATTTAGAGGAAGCTGTTGGCAAAGAGGAAGCTATCCTTTATGCTAATTGCTTTTGAGGGATACTCTATATCTCTCTTCCTCCCTGGCAGACGTGACATTTTGAAATGGACAACCGCAGCGCCCTTGGACACTTGAGAAGCGAAACATCGAGGTCATTGGAGGAGACCACAGTGCAATTTTATTTACTGCCTTCCAACTTTGATAATTCTTTTCAAGTGTCACTGTGTTAAGTCCAACATTGTTCGCCTTCATGAAAGTTCTCTTATTTTTTTTTGTGTCTGTTCGAGCTCTTCATTCTTTACCGCAGTGTCTCCACGGTACATGGTAGCCGTATTTCAAGGATGAATGGGCCAGGCCGAAAATGTATTGTTCGATTTACGAGGAGTCTCTTTCGCCCTCCGTGCGAAGCAAAAAAGGGTGAGGCGGGATGACAGGAGTATGGATTTATATGTCCTTTGCCTGGTTATGGTTTATGCGACGAGGACGCTAAACTTCAGCGGAGTGTGTCAATTGGCAAGTGGAAATAGCCGATCACGTATTCAATATTTTGATTTGAAGTCGAATAGACTGCATTTTTCAGTCACTTTTTTCGGCACTCCTGCAGATGGCCTTCGAGCTTGTCTCACAGTGGATTCTCTGAGCTAGTGAAAGCCACGGATGTGGTTCGCAGTGGAACTCTGCACTGCATTCTGATTGGTGTGTGCTGTGACGTCGTCGTGTGTGGAAGCTGCTCACGACTGGACTTTGGTGATAGACGATACATTAAATTGTTTTAAATTCAAATGGATAAGTGTGCACACAATTGAAACGTCCCAAGGGCTCACACACATTTGTCGAAGGAGGAAGTACCCCAATTGCATGGCAGAAGACTGAATGATATCCGTCCTTCAAGCCAGTCAAGACCAACAGCAGTCGCGTTCAAATTATCCGATATTTATCCTACTTGTTGATTCTCAAAGAATAAAGTAAACAAAATTTTAAGGGTTTTGAGTACTGAAATTGTACTGAAAAATGGCTTGTTAGCTTGGGAATTATTTTTCCAAGTGTACACACTTGAGGGCACAATTCCCGTTCGTAGCCACAGCCGAAAAGGATTTCATTCCACACTCGTGAAGCATGCAGCATCTTAATTAGATTTACAAGTGCATGGCAGACTTCCGTTGAACAACCAGATTCGTTGCCAGAAAGCGTTATTTTCGTGGTACTTCATTAAATGTTTTTTTGGGAAATTTCGTTTAAATTTATTTGCATCCCAAATTCTCCACCGTTTAAGATGTGCGATAAATCCCTTCCCTCACCTTCTGAAGGCCCGCATACAGGTTCCACATCTTACAACGCCCTTTGCCGTTGCGGAACAGTTCAATTAAACATCGAAATTCCTAGTCAAACTCAGGTCATCACTCACAGTAGCGCCTACTGTTTGCATAGACCCCAATTAATCTCCCATTCAGCTTCGCACCCTTCACTCTTAGCGCGACTGCCCTTCCCCCCAGACAAGTGTCCGAACAAACAGATTTATATTCGCAACAGGGAGTCTACCCTCTATTACGGCACAGAGCATGTCCTGTTGCCGCATGTGTGCTGATTCCCACATTCAGTTAATTAGGTTGACATAATTCACTGGCACGCAATGGCACGTAGTAGTCGCTCCGGGTCCGTCTCGTTCCTCGCACTCAAGAGTGATTTGATCGCACAAATATGTTGGGATCCGGACAAAAATGTGCTCCGTTTTTCTTTTTTTTTTTTTTCTCTTGTGCACAACACCCTCCTGGTCTCCGATGTCAGACAAATGTCAGCAAACTGGGACAAATGACACTGAGTAATGGCATTTGGTATTATTAGAATCTCGGTATAACTTGACCAGTTTCAGTCGTTGGCGGGCGTACCCCTTGTGCACCCCTTGAACGTGGGTGCACACCGACACCAATGACGACGACGGCGACGACGACGATGGGGACATTTGTAAGACTTCAACTTCTTGGATAGTTGAGCACGAAACTTGAGTGAATGGGTGGACAAGGCATAGGTTGCCTGCAGCAGCTTCGTTGCCAGTGGAAATTGATGTTCCTGAAGCGTTCATCCACATTCCGTGAGGAACCGAAATATTGTGGCAACACGGTAAAGTGCAATAAATCAATTTGATTAGTTGAGAAATTTCTACACGATTTGTTAGCGATTTAATTTCCTGGCAACTTGGCTGCTTCCGTGCTCCGGCCGTTGATGCAGACGACACGGGCCAAGTGAAAGGAAGGAAGGATGTCCAGTGGGTAGGAAGGACAGCGAATGAAGTATACTATGCAGTGATAGTTACACTCTGTTCGATTTTTCAGCGAAGAAGTGATGGAGGTGTTAAGTTAATTAACCTAATTGCTGCGAGTAGTCACGTGTGAAAAGGAAAAAGGAAGAATTTCCCACGTTCAAGACAGAAGGGGAAAGTTAGAGGTCAATCGAAGGAATGGACTCTAATAGGACGCGATGTGAGGGAGAAGCTAAATGTGGCTTATGGTGTGCGAAGAGATACGCTTAATAGAATTTAAATCGAATGAAACTGACTTAAGCAAAGGGTTCGTGGAAAATGATTATTTTTTAGATTTTTTTTTTTTGCACAAAAAAGACAATTTTGTTCAATTCTATGTTAAACATAGAATCATAAAATTTATTGCAAATCATAGTATTGGTCAGCTACATTTACAGTAAGTGTTGTTATGTCTAAATTTCATATTCTATGTTAAACATAGAATCATGCAATTTACTCCAGAAATGTTTAAAAACTCTTAAAGAAGTGCACACTTCATCCAGCTCAGCATTAAACGGCAAAATGTCCATTTTGAAAACATAAACCAAAAACATTCCGTACAATTCAGTGGTGTGCACAGAATTCTTACAAACCCACCAACAAACCGATGCACTCTGATATTTACCAATGCTACGTTCCATCTGCTTCGACTGCAGCTAAAATCCGGTTCCATTCGACTGCCAATGAGTGTGTTACGAGCACAAAGTAATGCCGGCATGCACTATCGCACCGAGTGCATGAAACTGAAGCTAAACAGCACTCATTCCCTTATCCCCATTGCGATGCAATGTGTTCCGCAATCAAGGTATCTCCATTAACAACGCAACGGTTGAGATTGCCATGGCAATGCTCACTGCTTGGAATTTCTCACAAGGACTGTGCAGTAAAGGATTATCGCGAACTCTCACATTTATTTTTCTGTGAGGTAATCCATTCGATGGCTGTCCCTTTTTTTGCGAAATCCTCTACACAATAATCCTTTGGGGATTTTCAATGAATAAACATCTGTCAGACCCATTTCCGGGAAGTTGCCCAGATGTCACAACCCCATCCCTTCATCAAACTTTCGTCGTCCATATTCCTAATTGCTCCAATTCCAAGTCCCACCCCCCCGAGGAGTTGTATTGATTCATCGCACACGTGTGCACATCCCATGCCAGTGGCCAACAATAGATATTGTGCTCAAAATATGGAACATCCATCCATTCAACATTCATCCATCTGCGGTGCACATCTTTTTTTTTCGTTGCCCATCGAAATCTTTCGTCGTCCTTGTACATCCACAGCTCTTGGCATAGAGACAGCACAGGGTACTCGTGAATGCAGACAAGTTCCCAGTCAAGGACTAAGTTACGGCCACACACTCACCACTTCAAAGTGCGGAACAAAAATGAAACTTTTCATCAAAATACGCAGCTGACAATGAAATGGTTTTTCAAGGACCGCACACAATTTGCGAACGAATGTCGAATATTTCCTCTTGAAAATGATTTGATTCCCTTTTTCCTCGGAATTCGGGTAAATCCTCTTCAAAGTTTTCCCAGTTTTGTGCGTGTTACATCCTGGAAGCGCCTCGAGTGCGCTTTGAGGTAGTTTATTTATTTGGTTGTTTGTTCTTTTTTTTTTTTTTTTTGTTTATGGTTGCCGCCGAGCTAATGAAGTTTTCACCCGCTAGTGGATTCTGTTTGACTCTTGCCCCCGCCTTCCCTTTTATTTTCACTGGGATAAGATACAGCATTGTTGGTGAGAACTATAAGAATGAATTTGCACGAGAAGTTTTAATTAGAAATTCCCACGGAACTTTATTCGACTTCACACGGATTGAGAGCTGAGAGCTCTCGTTGACAGGGCTGTGCTTGTGATGGCGGTGGATACAGTTTCGAGATTACGTTCGCTAGTTAACTGCACTTGAGTTTAATTAAGAGAGCTTGTCTTTGAACCACGTGTTCCTCTTGTGCCGCAGTGCTGAAGTGTTCCTTGAAGCACTCCACGTTTGCGACTTCCCAATCTGTTCAAATGGCTTGATACAGCCTCGTAGCGTGTGCTTACCCTCGATAACATCAAATCACCTACATATCTTGCGTTGATACAGTGCTTCTTGTAACATCTGCAGCCTTTATTTCAGAATCCTTGAACTGCATTTGAATGCAGAGTTATCCACTTGGCCCACATACGAGAAAAGAGACGAGGTGGTGTAGCGTGCGTTTGGAATGTTTGCCAGAATCTGCCAATCGGATCATTTGACGTTCGACTTACGCCTCTGATCTTGCACATTCATCATGATTTCTCATTTAAGTCCCAAGCGTCTACCTCAACTGCGTTCAATCGCTGGAAATGCCTGAACCACCTTAGCAACTGACTGAGAATTGAATCGAAGTCAAGTCAACACGAGGACATTTCTTAGGGCACAGCCACACTTCCCTTCAATCGTTGTCAGTTCCACCGGATATTGTCCTTCTGCAGAATTTTTCACTCGGTCGTTTTCTGCTCAAATTTACTGCTATGCAACGACATTGCCTTCATATTGAGCACGTTGACGTAAGTTGATCTGTTTACAATATTTTTTTGCCCGTATCCTTCTCGTCTCACAAGCATACTACTGTACGTCGACAGGTACGAATACAATACCAACATTTTCAAACAGATTGAAGCTTCCGAACGGAAGAGGGACCATAAATGTTGGCATATCTCGTCGGTGTGCTGCAGGATATAAGAGAAAGAATGAAATTCGAGGAAGCCGGCAGGATCTCAACATGAACATGAAACTCTTTGTTCACGTGCACCTTGTGTGGGGGGTGAGACAAATGCAAATTACGAGGATTTGAGGGGAGTTTCAGCGATAGAACGAAAAGAAGTTGAAGCACATGTACATATGTCGGCCTGGGACTAGAAGCATTCATGTGGTGCTACCTATTGTTTACTCACGAATGCTCTGGATAGTTGTAAAAGTGAGACAAGAAAATAACGGTAGTTTTTCCAATTTTTATGCTCCAGCTGCTGTCAAAGTGACTAGTGAGGACCAGGTCCACCCCAGAATGTAGCGCCATTAGAAGAAGAGGAACTAGGAAGCTGTCAAAGTTCCCACTGACATCCAGCTGTCAAAATAATCAGTAAGGTTTGACAATTCATCGTGGGTCGTTTCACGCTTTGCCAAACGTCAAAGTTATCGGGCTTCAGGTACATTATTTCCAAAATTCAACGCTGTGTCATCTGTCACTGGGTATAACGACCAGATTCACTCAAACGACTTCAACGCCATCTGAAATTTTCATTTTAACCAATCGAACGCCATCTCAGTTTTGTTGACATTTTTTTGATATTTTTTTGACAATTTGTTGACATTTTCTGACATTTTTGCGTTTAAAGAGCGTGGAGCGTCTTCATTTGAGCTAGAGCTACGTTTCCATTCTTGAAGCTCCAGGGCACGCTTTCTGCTGTCGCAACGTTTATGTTGTCTTAAATAGAACGCCCTTTAAATTCGAATGACTTGACTGAAGCCAGAGCCCGTGTAAGCAACAGAAGTTCAGCTTTGGGTCCTAATGCCAATGCATCTGTTCAAATCGCCGTAATTTCAGAAGTCAAATCATTGCTACTTGTGCGGACCAGAGCAAGTACCTTCGTTGCCTGCTGGCCCGTTGTTGGGAGCAAGGACATTCATCGGACTTCGCCCACATTTCTCTTCAATAATGTCATGTGATCATTCGGAATTCGGACACCTAATTGCACTTACTTGATGGCAAACATTGAATTTCGACTGAGAAGCGATTCACATCGGCTTCATTCGCACAGAGTTGATCCAGGAATCCAGCTAGTAGGGACTGTCGCGGTACCTGTTGAACCTCCAGAAAAAAAACGACCTCACTTGCAAGCGATATTCATACATTTATTTATCCCAAGGGAAACAACTGCAAGGCAACGAGCTGACCTAGTCAACTCCCGCCGCACACTTAATAAACTCTCTCATGTTGCAGCCAGGGTGAATGTCATCGAACCACTGATTCGGCGTACAGCTATGCTTCACAGCATCACCATCGCGGCACACGTAGTAGATTCTACAGTGATCCTTATTGCGGAAGAACGATCCGTTTGGCAATCCCAGGCAATCCTTAACATTCGGATCGACCTCGTGATCTTTGACTGTTGTGGTAGATGTGGTTGTTGTTGGAGTGGACCTTGTCGTGGTTGTCGTCGTTGACGAGGTTGTTGTTGGGGCCAGCGTTGTGGTTGTTGAGGACGATGTTACATCCGCCGGGCAATAGACATCCTTTACATCTCTGCACACATTCAAGTTTGTGTCAAAGTACGCTCCGTTCGGGCAAGTGTACGTGTTCTTGACGCCGTCAATGCAGTAGTAGAACTTGGCACAATTTTGGGAATCTCGGAAAATGTCGCCATCCGGACGACCATCGCAAAATGTCGGATCAATGGGCCAGGTTGATGGGGTACTGGTTGGTGCCTTCGAGGACGATGTTGCATCCGATGGACAATACACATACCTTGAATGCCAGCACTTATTTAAGTTTGTGTCAAAATACAAGTTCGCCGGGCAAGTGTATGTCACTTTGATGCCATTAGCACAGGAGTAGAACTTGGCACAATCCTTGGGGTCCCTGAATATGTGGCCATTGGGCTGACCATCGCAAGAATTGGGATCAAGCGTTGATGGGGCCAGCGTTGTAGTTGTCGTTGATGTCGAGGTAGTTGTTGAGGTCGTGGTTGCATCCGGGGAGCAATAGACATCCTTTGCATCTCTGCACACGTTCAAGATTGTGTCAAAGTACTCTCCGTCCGGGCAAGTGTACGTATTTTGGAAGCCGTCAATGCAGTAGTGGAACTTTGCACAATTCTTGGGGTCCCTGAATATGTGGCCATTGGGCTGACCATCACAAGAATTGGGATCAAGCGTTGATGGGGCCAGCGTTGATGGGGCCAGCGTTGTAGTTGTCGTTGATGTCGAGGTAGTTGTTGGGGTCGTGGTTGCATCCGCTGGGCAATAGACATCCTTTGCACCTCTGCACACGTTCAAGTTTGTGTCAAAGTACGCTCCGCCTGGGCAAGTGTACGTGTTTTGGACGCCGTCAATGCAGTAGTGGAACTTTGCACAATTCTTGGGGTCCCTGAATATGTGGCCATTGGGCTGACCATCACAAGAATTGGGATCAAGCGTTGATGGGGCCAGCGTTGTGGTTGTCGTTGATGTCGAAGTAGTTGTTGAGGTCGTGGTTGCATCCGGAGAGCAATAGACATCCTTTGCATCTCTGCACACGTTCAAGTTTGTGTCAAAGTACGCTCCGCCTGGGCAAGTGTACGTGTTTTGGACGCCGTCAATGCAGTAGTGGAACTTTGCACAATTCTTGGGGTCCCTGAATATGTGGCCATTGGGCTGACCATCACAAGAATTGGGATCAAGCGTTGATGGGGCCACCGTTGTAGTTGTCGTTGATGTCGAGGTAGTTGTTGGGGCCTTTGTTGAGGACGATGTTGTATTCGACGGATCCGTCGATATTGGCACACATTCGACCTTGTCAGCATCGTAGCAGGCTTGTAAATTCTTGTCGAAATACGTGTTTCCCGTGCAGTAGGCTGCGGACTCCCTGCCACCAACGCAGAAATAGAACTTCCTGCAATCATACACGTCACCGTAAATTGAACCATCTGGATGACCGCGGCAGGAATTCCATGGAGCCGTAGGTGTTGGCAATGTCGACGGTGTACTCTGCGTTGGTGTTGTACTCTGTGTCGATGGTGTTGAACTTCCACATTGTGGATCACACGCCTGACACGGTGGACACTTTCCTGTCACGCACCTCTGACTGTTCACATCAAACTTCTCCCCATAGTCACAGTAGGCCTGGTATGATATATTCTTGATACACACGAAAAATCCATGACAATCCAATGCGTCCCGATATCTCCATCCGTTCACTCTGTCGGCGCAAATGTCCGCCGAGACACCGACGATCATCGCCGAGACGATTCCAAACACGATCATCGTGCAATATCCGAGTGGTGATCCGGCACAGTTTTGCTTTGTCTTCAAAGACATTTTCCGAATGCGAAAATCACGGCTGTAGTAGAGAAACTATGCTGGCCACTGGTCCAGGTTCGGTTTATATACATTGTCACCTGGGCGACAAGTGGGCAAACAGACAAATAGCCACTCCAAGCGGAACATGCTGACAAACGGTTACATACCTTTGTGTTGTCCGCGGAACATGAAAACTATAAATGGATTTTAATTGATTCTTGAGAATGGCGACAGATTGCCTCTCCAGTGGAGTGCCGGGTAATCGAATTGATAACGACACGTCAGTGTGGTCAGAAATGGTTGCATACTTTTAGGCAGAGCGTAGAGTGTGTTCGATACCAATCGTAGCTGCAATCGACTGCAGCGGGGAACGAATCATCTTTCTTATCTTTTAACTTGTTTACCGACATGCCCGTTATGCTGTTGGGACAAGAAATTACTTTTTCTTTGTAATTGAGCATGTTGAGCACGCCCGAGTGCGGAAGAAGACAGAGTGAACTGCCTGCCGGTGCAGAAGTTGTTTTGTGACAAAAGGAACTGTCAAACTCAAATTTGCCTGGATTGCCAAATTCAAATGATCTGACCCAGAAACTAGCTTCCATCCCCATTTCATTCGTGTGACTACCTCACTGTGGCACCTACCCTAGCCACAAGTCCACGTGCAATCCGTGACATCCGTCACAGCTAGCGTCCGTCTCAAAACCAATCAAAAATACAACTGTCCACAACCTGTAGCATCCTTCTAACCACACATAAATCACATCCAAACAGTCCGCTGAATGAAGTCTCATTAGTGTGCCGCATGTGTGCACACGTGAGCTGGACTGAATTTGATTTCCCCGAGTCGCCGCAACCGCAGCCACCGCCTCGATGCGGATCGTCATGAATGCCAATGCATTGCAGATACACACATAAATATATCCGTCACATGCGACAGCACGTCCATGGTGTCCGATGGAATTAAATTTCCACTCCCCCCACCCTCCTCAAGCCTGATTTGATCAGCCGATGATGCAAGCACGCTTTGTCCCTTGGATCAGCGAGGTCTTCATCCTTTCCGCCTGGAGGCTTTTAATTAACGAACGGCAACGCTGTCACACGCACAGGATTCGAGGATGCGCCACGCTATGCGTTGTTTGTCTAAATCAAAGAATTTCCAATCAATTTCTAATCAACCCTAAAGGCATCCTCTCCGCTCCTCAAGGAGCCACAACCATGTCACCTCGGTTAGGGGTGATAATTTCATTTGCAACCTCGTCTTCCGGCACACGAAAGGGGCGGTTGCCGCCACCCGCCGCACCGAAATCGCTTCTCTGTGGTGCACTCGCTCCGTTACCCGCATCTTGGAGCAGCCGAGTGCTGGGCCTTTGTTTCAAAGGATGCTGTTGCCTCCTGGCATGGTTCCGTCGCCCTCTCCACTGCGCCGTGGCAGCGGGGACGGGGGAACAACACAAACAGCAATTAAATTGGATATCCTTAATGGAAAGTTCGTGCAAGGAGTTGCAATTTTTTTTTATTTTTGTTGTGGTTTTTTTTTTTTTGTTTTTGTGTTTACCAGAAAAGTTGGGGTTGACTAGAGCATTGGGGCGGCGGTGGCTGTGAGGCAAAGGATATGCGAATGGGGGCGATGCCAGCGGGACATCATTGGGTGCGTGTGTGTGTGTGTGAGAGAGAGGCGGAGAATAATTGGCAAGCGGATGCGTTGCATTCGAATTGGAAATGAAAATGAAAATGCAACACAGAAATTGTTGTTCGTGCTGGGAATTAATTCTCGGCACACAGGCCACACTCTGGTGCACACACCCGCATTCGCAGTGAAGTTGGCAATCCTTGTGCCAAATAGCAAATTGACTGAAAGTCTGTTAACATGAGGACGCATTTAAGGAATTCGTGTGTCATTCTGTGGAACAAATGAGCGGGATGCGATGGCAATCAACTCGAATTGGGGAATGGATTGATGGATTAGCTGGAAGCGGGCTTAAAGCTGATAAGGGATGGCGAAGTCCTTACATCGATCACAAGTGCTTGCTGGGCTGCGGCATGTTTATTATGAATGATCCTGTTATCCATCGATCTATGACCTGAAAGTTTACCGAAAGAATTTGGCCGAAAAAGAGTCCAATCGCCTATCCCTCGGATATCTTGCATGGTCTTCGTCTATCCACTAGAACCATCCCTCAAAGACGAACACTCCGCCCCCTATCACCAGACACCACACAGAATGCAATGCCCTCATTTCTCACCCGTACAGCCACCAGAACTGAACGCAGTTCAGTCTCACGGACAAGGATAAACCAGGCAAAAACCGCTGACTTGAACAAAATTAAAACATGTCTCCTATCTTATCCTTTGACTGAATCATTTCGTTAATCATTACGGCACGCCAGCATGTGTGTGTGTGTGCGTGTTCGTCGTGTTCATGTGAAGGTTTGCAGAAGAAAAACAAAAAGAGGCGGACGATCAAATTGCGGTAGGATGGGACAGCGCAGCGCCTATTGTTCTCCGACTTGTTTATGTCGACGTTTTAGTATCTTTTATGTGACTACGTTCTGTTTTTGTTCTTTTGTGTGCACATGTCGTGCCTTTAGTTGAAATTACATTTTAAGGCACTTCCCATGAGATGCTTTAGAGGTTCATCGTTTTTTTTTTTTGTTGGTCGGCGATGTACTAGCAACGATTTGTGGATGGAATAATCGGGAATGATTTATAGCGAACCCATGTCTCCTTACTTTGGCAGGTCGATGGTAGATTTCGGAATGAATTGTGCTGACTCGTGGGATGCCAAATGGTTTGTTTTGTTTGTAAAACTAAATCTCACAACGGATTCACAAGGGGAGACAGTTCGTTGACACATCGCATGGACTGTGCGGACTCGCATTATATTGTGTCTGAGAAATCATGGAGATTTGTAGTCCATTGCAGATGTGACTGATTTCATTTCGGAAAATGAGGTCGCCGAAGAGTCTATGAGGGTCCTCTGGGAAACCACTACAAACGCATCAGTGAAAGCCGAAATCTGTAAACGAAAAGGAAAGCCTTCACCTCCTCTCAATGCCAGTCTTGACAATAAACTGCCTGAAAAGTGTCATAACAAGCGCCTTCATCAATATGTCACTTTCCACATCGTAGCAATTCATAAAAGCCATCCGCAATGACGATGAGTTACACTCCATATGGCAAGCGTTTCGCCCCTCACACTCCGGCAAATTTGGGCAACTTGCCATCACCATCACATCATACATGCCCCAATGGAGCGTAAAATCGACTTAAACTTCAGCATTTCCCCTCGTAACTCTGCAGAAAAGGTCTTTCTCTTATTTCACATACGAGTATCCCCTAACATAAAACACCATGACTGATAATTGGCTGCCGCTCCAAGATCCTTGAAGAGGTGAAAAATCGATAGCAACTTGTAATTGAAGCTCAGCACAAGACCTTGTATCGCAGCAACGATGGCGTCACCTCCTTTGGATGACTTAAATTAAAAATGAATAACCGTCTAATTAGCAGTGCCCTTGGATATGTGAAAATGTAATCCTGCAGCCTGTTTGCGTCATTGAAGTGCAAATAAAACTTTAAGACGTACGACGGAAAAGGGGGTACACATTTATGAGAATCAAAAAGTACGAGGCTACACTGGTTGATGGGACTCTCGAAGATCCCATGTGTCTTCATTCATTTTGATGAATATGCATACACGGGAGGTTGTCTGTCAGGTTTACGGGGAAAATAACACGCCGCCAGCCAACGTTTGCGATGAACATCGAATGGAGCACCCTTCGGGAGGCAAATTCATTTTTCATCTTGACAGGTTAAAAGGATTTAAAGGGGCTGCTGCCATCACCATCATCACCCTCTGCACTTGTGGTTTCAATCTGTTGCATACGATATGAGACGTCTGTGCTGTAGTGCGCCCCGTGAGTGGAAGTTCCATTTGTTGTCCTTTCTGGTGGCAGGTCATGACAATTGTCGCGCCAACATAATCGATTTCTGTTTGTCGCGTCTCGTATCTTGGTGGGTTGTCATTTTCTGAGGCATCTCCTTGAACTTTGCTCATTCGATGTCGTCGTTCTCCTGAGCGCGAATTCGGTGAATGTAAGATGTCTGGCAAATTTTCGTCGTCGTCGTCCTTCGTCAGCATCGCGCTCGTCTCGAAGGACAACGTCGTTCCGTTTAGGCCGTCGCGGTGCCCTGCAGAGGAGTAGAGCTGACGGGCAGAGAGGGAAAATTAAAGAGAAAATATTTACCAAGTGTCAAATTATACGCTTGTTGATGATGGCCGATTGCTTGGAATGACAGTGGTTACTCTGTATCTTTGTCAGATCTTATTTATAGACCCGACTTCAATTACAGTTCAACTTGAGGCAGAACAAAAATAAATAAACCAAAATATCGCACGCATATGCATACGATGCGGGACCGGGGAGAGAGGGTAATTGAACGTCTCTCTGCTTTAAATCAGTTTAATATGGGCGCCATGCATGCCAACTTGTCTGCACTGGCCCTGGTCAGGAGAGGGTCATGATCATATCTTTTCAGAAATTCCTCGCACACATTCTGTGTGTCTTGACGGAGGCGCATTAGAAGGAGCTGGCTGTTTTATGACGGAGCTTGATTGGTGGTTTAATCCAGCTTGGTCCTTGGATTCGTTTTTTATGTCAAATCTGTGGCAAGGCGGGAACATGTTGAGGAGGCATTTGAATGTAGTTTAATGTAGTTGAACGCAGTCTTTTCATTGCGTGTTGGTGGCAAGTCATATCATGTCCTAAATGGGTCTGACTACATAAACACAACGTCAAGTCTCACGTGATGGCTGCGTGCTGATGGCGAACACTTTCTCAGTCTTCTCCTAGCCCCTTTAAGGGGGTGAAATTGGTTACCAATTCGCCGATGAGCTCAATGCAGGAGCAAACAAAGCATCAGCCCATAAATTGAAGTCCGTCAGAAGAAGAAGAAGAAAAAAGAGCGTCAACTCACACTCCTTTCATTCTCCCAATAGACTTGTCAAATAAATAATAAATGTAATTAACTGAATACCCTGACAGGGGACTAGATAAAAGAATGACCCGAAACAGTGTCCACAACACTCGAGACTAGAGCATCACTTATCCGGGGCCTTTCAGGCAAAGTGGACAGCAGCCATGATTGATTAATATCCTCTCAATCCCCAGAGAGGATGCGCTCAAAGTGGCAAACGCCCAGGCATCATTTATAACATTATCTCATCCCTCGCTCGCGCCACAACACATGTTTCTAATTGAAAGACAATCTGTCCTCAGTTGTTCGCAAAACTTTAAGGCAACGTCTGCGCGACTTCCACAGCCCGCCGGGGAGGGGGGGGGGGGGGGCAATCTCGTGGACGAATGACAAACTCACCATCAATTTGTGTAATAGCACAGTAACTAGCATCGTTTGAGGACTTATCACATCCTCTGCTGGTCGGCGTAGTGGTTCATTAAAATTTTCTCATTTCCATTGCCCAGACCAGTGTCGCCTGTCATCGCGTCACACCGAGTCGCCTGTTGTCAAATGCGATTATGACAGTGCTTCGTGCTGCCTTTGATGTTGTGCCTCAAATTCCCGTTCTCTCGAACTTCACTTCAAGTTTTCAATTAATTTTACATTTCCCATAATCGAAAGGTCGGGATGGGCCAATAGTGTGCGGCTATGAGGAGAAAACTTTTCAATTTCTGGTCATTAGGAGACGTCCTGGAAGGCGATTAGAAGTGCAAGGGTGGGCGTATGGCAGACCCTAGAGATACTTCTTGGGCAAACGACTGAGCGGGTAATTCTTCTGGCAAGTGTGTGCTTTCCGGAAACTTTTCGGAATCCAATTTAATTTTGAATTAAAAGGAAGAAGAAGTTTCCTGATGGGAACCAAGTGGAGACTGTGGTTAGCACACGCATTGTTTCCAGCAGGGAGCGTGAAGTTTACGTGTTTCAACTTTACACCCAATCGAGGGGCTTGCTTCTTTAGGCACTCAAGCGGAAGTCCTCCTCGAAAGTGTTCAATTATGTGGATCTGATGTTAGAACAGAGGCAAACGCACAAGTACTCTGCTACTTGAAAAAACACCTTTAGGGAGGAAAAATGAAAATCTTCAGATGACACCTGAAGCCATCGTGATGCCAAGTACCATGAAAGCTGATGCCTTTTGTGCCATCATGTCATCCACGTGACACGCAATTAGTCGACTCGGCGCCCAATCAAGAGCAGATTTTCCATGCGAACCTCAGATGCTCTGTGCTATTTAAAAGTTTTCATCTTCGAAGGTATCCCCGTGGATCCCATCGAGTAGGCAGACCATCAAAAATAGCCCCAATTTTTCTTCGGTAATCTTGCCGCCCCCCTCCCACCAATATTTCGGCATTCTTTTGCATTATTTTACTCTCG